>JAYEAL010000288.1:0-35731 GCA_036419045.1 Scirpophaga incertulas | reverse complement strand
GGGCCCCGCGATGGATTAGGGTCCCCTAGTCCCTAATCGATTACCAAACAATACAAGCTCTCCAAACAGCTGCTCCAATTTCGGGCTTTTTCAGGCCGAGGCAGCATAACTAATTTCAACGTAATAAAATTGTATATACCTGATATATTTATATTAAAATTTAATAGTTTAAAATCTAATAGGCCAAGAATTTAATTTAATCGGGAAATTATTTTGATTAAGAGTTAGAGTGCGTACAACCGTTTACACACGTACATTTATGTCATAAAAATTTTCGGGTTCATATTATCATGAAATTTCTAATTTACTTCTAAACACATTTAATTACATTCCTAGGAACTTTTTGCGTTCTGGTATTTTTTACGGTTCTTTATTCCTTATTGAATTTTGTTTTTTTATTATACATTCATACCAGACTATATGACTGCTTCCTGTGGATACACGATGGCGTTGGAGTTGAAATATTTAAGGAAGGCGAAACATTTAAAATATTGAATCTAATTTATTAAATTGGATCATACAATTTCAATAATAATCTAACAAATCCACAGACACACAAACAAGTCCTTGATACAGTTAGTTAATGCAGACTATCAAGCATCTATGTGAATTAGTATAATAAACGCCTCGTCAAACTATTCTGTTTCACCTTTGGGCAGCTCACAATAAGGTTGGTTTTCAACAGAGCAAGCGTGCTTCTGAGGAGGCGCCACTGTATAAACGAGCTACACAGTTTTAGAATTTGATCGAGCAGTCCTGTAATTTTTTCGTATATTTACTTATTTAAACAAGTCAAGGAAGCACATCAACCACCAAACACTTCATGACGACGAAAAGGCAATCCAAATGAAAGAAGCATCAGAGTAAACAATATTAGGTATACAGATACTGCAAATCCTAAGCAATTGCAATTCATTTCAAAAACATCTAGCACAACCATGTTCACACAAAGTTCAGATAATACGTATGGTCGAAATGTTACTTCAGTATTGAAGTACCTGGAATAAGTATAGAATTGTGTAAACAAAGTGGCACACATTGCACACATAGAATAGTCACATAAATTAACCAGTTTTCATGCGATTCAGCAACAATTTCACTACACGGCTTCGGAAAGAAGAGAATATTATATACTTACAACAATTACTACCGACTAGACAGTATTTTTTTAAAAGTACGCTAGCGTCAGTTTTTCACCGCCTCCACTTTCTGTTCGATTCTTCGCAAGCCGTTAACAGATATGCAGAAACTACAATACGATGTGAGCAAAGTGCTGAGCTGTAAGAAATGGCTCAGCACTTTGCAAGGTATCAAACGTATGTACGTTTCTCACGTCAATGTAGCCCACTCACTGAGATGCTGAGGGTAACTAAAGGGCAGAAAAATTGCAAACCAACTGTACATATACATGTCAGATTGCAACAATAGCAAATTGCTCGTAATAGCGGCGGTTTTTGTTCCGCAAATGATTTGTTGTTGACCATAAATTCTGAGGTCGACTGCTAGCTAGGAAACATTGGAACTATACCCAAATTACATAATTGGTTTGCAGTTTCAGTTGTACTAACTGCATTGTAATTGCTGTTGAAGCGAAACTGAAATGTCTGGTCTAGTAATAAAAAATCACAAGTTACCTCCAGTAACCAGCTGATAACGTTTTCAGAACATCTTTCTGGCGACCCTAAGAATATTGATAAACATTTTTTAAATACTACCATTTTAGCTTTGGTTTTAATTAGTTTTAAAGACAAGTCAGAATCGAGCTTCACCTTGACTCCTTAACAACTAAATAATTATGTTGTTGAATATATGGCTCCAGTAATGGTTGACAGAAGTGGTACTATTTTACGAAATAAAAATCATAAGTAGGCACTTATTTTTAATTACACTAAATTACGCTATTTTACTTACATTTCTTCAAACGACAAAGTTGGGTTTTCGAAACGATGAATGGACTCGTCATAAAACTCTAAAGGCAAATCGTCAGTTGGAGGTTGTGTAGGGAATGGTGGGGTTGTTTGTAATTTTCGTAAAGGCAAAATCGTATCATACAAGTAACACATCGCACCAGTCTCTCCAGGAATGGCTACCCCTAACGTCCAAATAACATTATGTTTAGTATTAATTCGTAGAATTTTCACACCACGAAGAATTCTCCATCTGTAAAAAAACCACATCATATCAGGTGTGTGAAAACGGACTTATCGATTGACTTGATTTTCACTTGGCAATTTTAAAGAATACCAACTCGTGCATTTTTCTTATTATATCAAAGACTTGGACTATTATAATTTTTAAACATCAAATAAATATTCAAGTGTGTGCACAGAAGAAAACTGTTTACCTGTTTCCCATGTGTCCAGGCATTTTAGTTCCAGGCCAAACTCTCGCCTTCTCGCCGCCACCTCCAATATTACCAGGACGCCTATGTGTTTTAGTCACACCATGTGAAGCTGGCATACCTTTGAATCCCCAACGCTTTATAACACCTTGAAAGCCCCGGTCCATTCTGAAATACAGTATTTTAAATATCATTTATGTTTATAATTATATGATATTGTATGGCGTCCTACCATGTAACAAACGAATGGCGGAAAACTTAATGTAAAGAACATGTTGCGGCTACGCTTTTCAAACAACTTTATATGAAAAAATCGAGCTTTATATATAATAGATTTGTTGCGTTGAAGTTATTATTTCGGCACTTAGTATAATTTTATTTAGTTTTAATCGCATAGTTATAGTGAAAAATGAAGACGTCATTTCTCCTTCCTTGCTCTGATTCCATTTGGCGAGCGCAACACAATCTCTTTCTGACCCGTATTGTCCCTGTGAGCTATTTCATTCACAAATAATCTCGTGACACGTTAAAAATAAATATGTAGGTAAATGCAAAGTAAGGATCTGTCCTGAGTCTTCTTCTAGTCTAGTAGTCGTAGGTCTATTGAAAACTTGTTGAAAATATTGTCGTTATGTCTATCACGTTTACATAACTTTCTGGTTAAACACGGTTTAAGTTTATCAGTTTTAAAAAGTTGTACAGTTCTATTCTCTAGTTTAAGAATTCATCGTCCTTTTTCTGTCTTATACAATGAAGCTCCAATTTCAATAGTTAAAGAAGTAAAATATTAGGGGTTATTTTAGACTCCAAACTTACAGGTTTACCCGACTTTAGTACATAGCGTCAAAATGTGAACGCCTATTAAAGAAATAAGATCTTATATAGTGAGGTTCACATCCTATCACTATGAAATTACCGTACAATGCTTTAATAAGAAGTTTGCTTGATTATGACACCTTCTTGTTGGAGCCATGTAGCGTGGTTGGTCAAAATATTAGATAATATTCAATCTTAAAGTCTTAAAACTTATAGCTGGTGCTATGACATCTAGCCCTATAAACGCTCTTCAAGTATAATAATAATAGATTTATTTCACATTTTACATACATACAGCTTACATCACATATATAATTCTTGCTTACAATAAACGTTCTTATAGCTATTACATAAACTCGCTGGCTTCAGTCGTTCGGGGGCTTCGGCGTTCAGTCTCTGAGCAAACCAAACCAGACCAAGCATTCGCATTTACTAATGTACTATATTTGTGTGGAACTAAACAATTATCCTATATGTGTATGTATGCATGCGTGTGTGTGTGTGTGTGTGTGTGTACGGGCGTGTGTGTGTGTATGCCTTTATGATTACGCGTATGTCACATATGTGTATCATGGTCTGAAGTACTTCCTATACAATTAGAGCTTATCTTTGTAATTTAATTTTAAAGCCACTCCTTAATTTTATGTTTGCAAGTATATTTATTTAGGTTGTGCAATAGGCTTTTTGATAATGCCAAAAATTAAGTGTCAATTACTATTAACAGTTTAAATTAAGAGTTAAAAAATGATTATTTATTAACGTAAGTTGAAAATAATGATTAATTTATTTTAAAATCCGTAAATAAAAATTGCATTTTTTAAACGTTTGTCATGTGACACAAAACGATTCTGATTGGTCGAGTTTATCATGTTGTCACTTGCTTGTAAACTTCGTTTGCCTACTTGTGTTGCGCCTAGTTGTGGTAGATTATCTCCGTTATATTAAGATTTTCTTTACTATTTATTGTTTTTTTTTTGTTTATTTGCACTATTTTACAAGTACTTACAACCATGGACAACGATTTTGTAAAAGCAGACAGCAGAAACCTGCCGCAAGTCGACGCAATCATGGTCGGATTATTTTTCTAAAATAATTTTGACATTTATGTTTCGGAGCTAAAAAAATGTAAAAAAGTAAGTATAATTACACTTTACTGGTACTAACTTAAATTATATCATAAGAAAGTGAAATAATGATGAACTTCCACAAGAACTTATATAGGTTACAAATAATGTTGTCGGGGATGAAATTTACATACACATTTTGTTCTTTATTATATCTCCATTTAAATACAAGATAAAAACAATTTAAAACATTACAAAAACCCTTGCACTACAATTTCCAATACAACAATCAAAATCTTAATGCCAAACACATTTTCTTTTTCACAACCTACCAAAGACAAAATTTCAACCTCTGCAACAAATAATTATAATCTGTCCATTATATTATTTTCTTTTTGACAGTTTAAGATATTTTGAAATCAGTGATGAACTCGCAAGTTACCGATTCGATTAAAACAGAATATCGATTTTATTTAAGAAGAACTTTTAATCGATTTAATGCAGCGATATTATCCCAACTAATATTATAAATGCGAAAGTGTGTTTGTTTGTTTGTTTGTTTGTTTGTTTGTTTGTTACCTCTTCACGCTTAAACTACTGCACCGATCATCACGAAAATTTGCATACACATAGTCTGTGGTACGGGGAAGGATATCACATTTTATCCCGGAAGAAAGTAGCTACTGTTCCCGTGGGATCGAAATTAACGCGGACGGAGCAACGACGGGCGGAGCCACGGGCAAGAAATAACAATATAATTATTTAATAATATTTAATATTTGCATACACATAGTCTGCGGAACGAGAAAGGACATAGGACACCTTTTATCTGTTCCCGTGGGATCTAAATTAACACGGGCGGGCTACTAACAGTGTAATCCTTACTAATATTATAAATCGGAAAGTGAGTTAGTTTGTTTGTTTGTTTGTTCCGCTTTCACGCCGTAACTCCTGAACCGATTGCTTTGAAATTTAGCAGACGTAAAGATAAAAGTCCGGATTAAATAATAGGCTACTTTTTATCCCGGAAAAATCGACAGATCCACGGGATGCACAATAAAGGCTTCGCACGAAAACTACTGCACAGATTTTCATGCGGATTTCATTCATCAATAGATAGACTGATTCTTGAGCAAGGTTTTGCGGTATTTTTTATCTGTTTAGTCCCACGGGAAGCGCGATAAAACCTTCGCGCCATAAACCGACTTCCGCGCATATGTAGCCGTGGGCAAAAGCTATGACCCTTAACCCTCTATAGACCCAATCCCGAAATCCACGCGGGCGAAGCCGCGGGCAGAAAGCTAGTTTTTATTATAAATATTAAATTCGTTTATCTGGTTTTTTCAAATACATGAAATAAATTGTCATATATTGTCTATGGGGTTGTCTAGGCAACGGGAGTTGTGAGGAGTGACGTTAGATTGTATGTGTCATTAAATACGGCTACGCCGTTTGGTTGTCATTTGCCATACAACGCTTGTATCACATTCATTGCTTTCATTGTGTATTGTTTTACAATATAATAAGTTGAGTTGAGTATTTATATTCCTCCTTATCAATACGTACAGTCTACAGTAGAGCTTAATTAAGTTCTCAATATGCCGAAAGGAACTGTGTTAAAAGGGCAATCGAGGAGTTTGTGACACGCCTTCATGAATACTTTGAGAAGGAATGTCAAAATGGTGAACCGCTACTACCAATATCGCAGGTTCGCAACCGTGTTGCTGCCGCCTTAGGAATTAGTATTGCAACAGTCACAAAATTGCTAAAGAAGCCTACGGCAGTAGTGGTATGCAGAGTAAATAAACTGTCTTCACCGAAAAAAAAGCTCCGACTCTGTAAAGTTACAAACATTGATGATTTCGATGCCGATGCTATTCGTCGTCATATATACGCGTACTATCAATGTAAAGAAATCCCAACTGTAAGAAGAATGGTAATTTCACTGAGAGACAGTGGTTTATACCGTGGCCAAAAATCTTCGCTAGGTAAAGTGCTAAGAAAAATTGGATTTTTTTACAGAAAGTCTGATAAGAGAAAAATTTTATTGGAACGCCATGATATAGCGCTGGCTCGCTGTGATTTTCTAAGGAAAGCTAAACAAATCGAAGACTGGTCGAATGTGGTTTTCACTGACGAAACTTGGCTCAATGCTAATCATACAATATCGAGATCGTGGACTGACGACACTGCAGCATCTACTTCGGCAGTGCCTATAGGCAAGGGCGAACGCCTTATAGTTTGCCACGCAGGCAGTGCAAAAGGATTTGTAACAGATGCTTTGCTAACTTTTAAATCCAAAAAATCTGGTGACTATCACGAAGAGATGAATG
This sequence comes from Scirpophaga incertulas, assembly GCA_036419045.1. Taxonomy (NCBI): domain Eukaryota; kingdom Metazoa; phylum Arthropoda; class Insecta; order Lepidoptera; family Crambidae; genus Scirpophaga; species Scirpophaga incertulas. The sequence continues at coordinate 29,177 of JAYEAL010000288.1, read as the reverse complement.
CAGAAGTATATGAAAGTTGGTTTAGGGAAATGTTGACGCTACTAGAAGAACCTTCAATTATATTTATAGACAACGCGCCCTATCATTCGCGGCAAATAAATAAAAAGCCAACGCAAAGCAGTACCAAAGACCAAATTGTTAACTGGCTTCGTGATAATGGTGAGGATGTGACTGATACATTGTTGAAAGCGGAGCTGATAAGAATTTTAAATTCGAAACGTATACCTAAAAGATACGTCGTCGATGAAATGGCTGCGGAATATGGACATACTGTCATGAGAATCCCACCGTATCACTGTCAGTATAATGCCATCGAATTGATATGGGCACAAATTAAAGGGAAGGCAGCAAGAAATAACACAACGCCGCCGTTTACAGCAAATAAAATGTTGCAGTTATTAACTAGCGCGTGTGGTGATGTGACGCCTGAAAACTGGGCGAGTGTTGTACAGAGACAAAAAAATTAATAATGTCTGATTGGGATCGAGATGTTGCAATTGATAACATGATGGCACAAGAATCGGTTATTTATGTAACAGAGGACTCAACTGACGAGTCTAGTGTAATTTACGAAGAAGAATCTGATGAATCTATGTAATAAATAATGTAAATAAATTTACTCGTTTAATTTTTATATTATATATTTGGCGAATTACCCAATTGGGGTAATTCGCCAAATATATAAAATTTTGCCTAATTTCCTTGGCATGTGTAAAACTTTATTTTTTCGTATATTTCTGATCCATTTAAGAAAGTTTTCCTTTTTCTCTCTTAAATGGATCAGAAATATATGAAAAAAATAAAGTTTTACACATGCCAAGTAAATTAGGCAAAATTTTATATTTTTGGCGAATTACCAATTACCTAGCTAGTTTGTTAAAAAAATGGTATGTATGTGATTTTCTAAGTATTCTTGATCATAATTCTTGATTTAAACTTGACGTAGATGTTATTAACTACATATGCGTTTTAATATTAAAATTCACATACCTATAATAATGTAAGGTAGCTGTCGAGAAGGAAATAAATAAATTTACAAATATTTTGATTGAAGACAATTTATCGATTTATCTGATTTCAAGAACTGCTTATTGTCTGTGGTAGTTTGTTATGCACAGAGCACTTCACTATGTGGGCGTTAGCCGTCTAGAAAGTATATATTATTACTGTAGTACTATAATTTGAAAATAGAAACAATATTTCATACGCGCGATCTGTCAAAAAGAAAATAACAGAGTATAAGTTTGTTTGGCACGATTCCGTGAACATAAACGATAATTTGTTCACGCTACGTCGTCATTCTTTGCCGTTTGACAATGCAGATCGGGAAGTACCAGCATCACACATTCTTTAACATAACATATCTGACTGGCAATGAAATTTAGAAGGCAGAACTTTATTATTAAAATTATTTTCTGACTGAAACCCATTTTGTACTGATAGTAATTTGCCATGTCATTTTCCATCTGTAACCAACAAACAAGTTTTAGTTGGGATCTTTTAGTGTACTGCTTATTGAAATCATAGGACTCTGTAGCTACAAATTTTAACAAATATTATGGAAAACAGCGGAAATATTCGAAGTGAGTTGCAGGAGACATTCTGTTAAAAACATTAGAAGTATTGTAACCTCAAATCAATAACGAAAATATTAACATTCTGAATGTAATTTATTATTACAAAATATAAATATTATGTTTACTTACATCGAAATGGTCTTCACAAAAGAAAATATTTGTACTATTCGCTATGTCATTATGATCCCTCCGAGAAAGTTGCAACCACTTTCGCGCACTTCGATATTCTTTGGAACACTTACAAATAGTTTTTCCGGAGTTTTTAACGACGTATTTGTACATTTTGGAACTACACACCATTTGTAACTCATTTTGTTACATAAATCACTGATAAAAAGTAAATCCAATCGCACTTTCGTTTTTTGTTTACAACAAACAAATATATATGCCAGCTGTCACAGATCAGAATACAGGCAAGTGACGTCACCGACCTCATTGCAGCGCCATATTGTCAAAGTAGTGTTTTGGCACACTATTCAAATATTGAATTTTTAATTCGATGTTTTTCAGCTAATATATACCAGAATTAAAAATAACAACTTTTACTGGGTTCCTTAGACTCTACTAAATAATATAAAATGGATCTTAAAAACCTGTCAAATAGCCTATTCAAGTACATTGACGAGTTTGTTATATATTCTGAAGCTAGCGGCTGCCGTGTGCCGCTTAGCATACTTGGTATTACAGTTAATATTCAAATACCGGACTTTCCGTCTCCGACATTTTGCTGAATGTGGCTGTGGCGGGGCCAGAGAATTTTGATTGATATTGATATGCAGGTGAGTAAGTAACTTTTTATTATTTAGAACATGCCTGCGACAGTCATTAGTTGAAACATAAGTAGGATCTACCCACACTAAGATCGTCCAGATCAGAGTTTATGTTAATAATATCAAACATTTTTTATTATATTACTTTGGCTCAGAGTTCTTCTAATGTGTAGTTGTAGACATATATAGGTTTTGTTAAATATTTATTTGTATTTAGTTTTGTACGAAATGTTTTTATTAAGATAGTGTATAGAAGAGTACTGTATATATGGTATGTACATGTCTTGTTTGAAATATAATGGAGTATGTTATACGGGACGCTGAGTTTGAGAAGAATACATGTATTTGTATGTGTTTACTTGTTGTGTATCTTTGTGTATTTATGAAAATATCAAATATCCAGACCACCGTTACCCTCCCCCGCTTCAAAACTTGCAATTAATTTCGCATACATACTGCATTAGAATGCACAGATATCGAGATAGTCAATCTTGAGGTTTCAAATCTTTCAGTGTCTTTTCCGATTTGACTCGTATATGACTTTGCACCAGCTGTTCTTCTTAAGGAAATATTACCATTCATCACCCAGCAAAAATCGTAGCTGTTGGCTTTAGCGGATTCCCGGCTCATGTAAAACAGTTTTTTTTGTATGTGTAGGGAGGTATTCTGTAACATAAATCGGCTGTCGGACGCCGGGAATGCTGAGGGCTTCAGTGCTTTAATTTCGGGAACAGAATGAGTTTTATTATATTTTTTTAAGGCAGTTAATAAGTTGTTTTTGTATTAACTTGTAGATTTCCGCTAGAATCATTTTAGGTGTTCCTGCTTTACCAGGTTTGCGGCGAACATCTCTAAGATCCGTAGAATTAAGTTAGTAGCCCACGACTGAGCCTATTCTGTGAAGCACACTTATTAGATCATCATATAAATCCACATGTTTGTCAGGTATGTTTCAGATTTCTAGACAGGAGTTGCGAGGGCAGAAATTCTTTTTTATGTTGATTTCCAAGTAATTTATATATTCAGTTAACTGTATTTGTTGGTTTTCTAAATTGGTGATTTATTTCTTTTGTTCTTCGTACTGTGTGTTTATAAAGTTTACTGATCGTTCCAGCTGATAAATGACTTTCTTAGTTCGTTATTTTGTGATTTTAAGTCTGAAACCTCGGAGACTAGTCTTATTTTGTTTTTCAATTAGTGACGTTAAGGTTTTAGTTTGTACTTCAGATTCATTTTTTCGAGTATGTCGCTTATTGCGCGGGTTGATATTCACCTGATTATTGGGTTGTTGTTCTACAATATCTATTTCTGATCGAGACTGGGATGAACCAGACGGAGTTGTAGGAGGTGAACGTTCAACTTTAGGCATAATTTGTTGTTATCAATAGAATAAAAGCAAAAAGTATTTACCTTCTGAATGATAATATCAGGTATCACAAAAATGTTTTTTTTATTTGTCACACCGGCAAGTGTTCACAAAAATGACACTACTAAGAGTGATAATACACTGAGACCGAATCCAAGTAGAATGTGTTGATCCTCCTCTCAAGCATCGTCGAAAACTATGAAGTGATAGATTTCTATTTCGGGTTCTCCAGTTTTCTTCTCATATATTACAGACGAAATTGCACTCACTTTTGCAAAACATAAATAATTCATCTTACTGGTATCATAAACAAACTCTGTGTACATTAACTATGTTTAGTTTCCAAATATTCTTGTCTCTAGAAACTTCTATGCACTCATCTTCATTTCTACTAATATTTTGCTGTAATTTTGAAGCATTACTTTTGTCTCCCTTCATTAAGTATGATTTAGGTATCTCAAAACACCAGTCTTATTCTGAACATTATTTTAAATAATAGTTAAAATAATGTTTATTTTTGTTAATAGTCAAAATAATGTTTATTTTTGTTAATAGTCAAAAATTTTGTGAATGAAAATTAGCATGATTGGCATAACATTTATACCAATGCGTCTAAGAAGGGGAATTATAACAGCTGTGTTTATCATCATCACTACAAAAATTGCCACCTAATACTTTCGTCTTTTTAAAATGTATTGAATACGTCCTAATTAAGAAACTTAAAAAAAGCTATAAAAAATCCGTTTAAAAGTAATTTCACTTTGTCAGTTACAATTGAATGTAGAAGATTTTTGTATAAAATTTTATTAAATGGTTTAACTTGTCCAATTTGTTGGGATAGCTAGTCACAGTTCCATTTTAGGAAATATCCAAGCAGATCAATTAGCAAAAGAGGCTGTTTTGTGTGGTGATTTGTTTCCATATGAATATTACTGTTCAAACTTAATTTCCACCTTTAAAATTAATCTGCAGGAATCATGGGATATGTTGTTGACATCTTCTTTGCAATAAAGGACATACATGTTTGTACTCCTTCCCACTTATCGGGATTTAATATATTTACTGATAATATCTGTAACTCTGAACTGTCGTCGTGAGGATGTTGGAGATTTTAACCATATATTTTTTGCTTGCCGTTTATATAATCACTCTACTTTCCATTCTTTTTTGTTGTCTCTTCATCTCCCTGTACCACAGTCAAATAATTGTATTTGTAATTATGATGTCTACCATATTTTTTCTATATATATATATTTCCATTAGCAACATAAAATTATAATATATCATCCATTTTCCTGCTTTGCTGATCCTTTCTGCAATATGTTTTTCTTATCCTAAATATTATTCATCCTTCCGTTTCGCTACCTTTAAAACTTGTCATTGGCAAATGCACAAGCCGCGCAAGCCAGTAGAAAGAAAAAACAAAGTCACTTATTAAACGTCACACAGCATCAATTAGTAAAACATCATCCTCATCACTGTCATCTATCCGAAGTAACGTTTGTTGTATTTTTAAGCTAGAAGCTAAAACTAAAACCATAAGAGTGCAACAACAATATTTGTATTCTAGTCTAATAACAGATTCTTCATATAGATTATTAATTTCATTGGTGTTGCCTTAATAATGTAAAATTATTATTCAAATTAAAGCATTAAAATATTCTATCTCATAAATTTGTTAATAGATATAACTAAAAATGTTAATAGAAATGCAAAAATGAATATATGGAAATTTTGTATTATTTTTTTTCATTTTATCTCTCAATATATGATATAATAGATTGTATAGTTTAATTAATAAAAATCATTATTATACTACATAATTCTTAGCGATACTAAGATTCATACTATGACAGGCATTCTCACATGAAACTGTGTATTGATCATGAATCGATTTTTCAGGGACAAATTGTATATTTATAAGTATGTGTCAACTTACGTCTTGGCTCGCACATCTAAATAATCACCAACTCTGAAATGAGTAGCAAAAAGTGGGGTGCCAGTTGGTAGTGCAGATTCTGGAGAAATTACAAATCTATACAGATATTTCTTCGGCAACATACCCACTCTATCGAATAATCCACAATAATCTTTTGTCACTGTTGTTGGATCTATCGTTTCGGAACCAACTAATAGACAGCCGTGAGTAGGCTTTTCTTTCCAATGATTTTTACTGATCATTGGTTTATATTCTTCTGGTGGTATATATTTGATTACGTGGTTATCTACAACCTGTAACATACAACATGTATTGCTGTGATCTTCGAAATTTCATAATTATTATGTAGTAGCTATACAAACTCCTTGCAAATACACGATTTTATTATTGTCTTTGTCGGATTTTGAGTATTGTCAATTTTGATTAATATGAATAAAATACATTAATTATGGAACTTAAGAAAAGTATATTTATTTGAATTATTAGTTATACACGATAATTGGTGACCCCGATATTCAGTTAACAATCTTTTTACACATTGGTGTATATGTTATAATAAATTATACATACAAATAATGGCAGAGTAAGAATCTACATTGGAATTGGTGACCCACCAAGCTATACAATTATATAACACATAAAATGTTTATATTTTCATACAGTGCCTGTACATTTAATAACTCGTAACTATGGCCTGCAAACTGAACATTTGAGTTTTACACCAAGACTTACTCTAAAGGTGGCTTTCCACTGTAGTATATTTCCTACTTTCAGACATACATAATGCAATAAAAATAGAATTTTCCTTCACACTGTGCAATATATTTAAAATTTACTGACGCGCAAAACCGTGATGATTCCTACAAGTGAACAGGCAAACTATATACATCTACTCAGTTTCTCTTTTATGAAATAACCCAAATGAATAACAATTTTATTAATATAAATCAATTTTTGTTTCTAACTTGTGTTAAAATTGTAACAGCAATGTAAGTAGGGCAATACTTCGTAACAGCAAGGACAAGACAAGGATACTTATGCAGATGGTGTTAGAAACTAATATAGTACCTGAAGTAAAAATAGTTATTACTTTAAAATTGTAACTAATAATAACTTACTTGTAAGAGAGTGGTTTGTAGTTTTTTGCCATTTTTGTCCCACACAGGATAATTTCCAATTTTACGTGCTATTAGACCTACTCGACGTGTACGTGGAGTCCATGGTTGTATAGATTGTGGACTAATGTTAACTAATGGCGATTTCAAATTGGTTTGATTGGTATTTTTATCTTGGACTACCTCTTCTATGAAATCAATATTATCCCGTGTTAAATGTTCATTACTACTACCCTAAAACATACAATTGAATTACATCAAAACAAAAGTATTATGGTTTTACTATTACACAGGCAGAAATAAAACTTAGCTATACAGACTTAATTATTTTTTTTTCTACACTCCATATGCAATGATGATGATGGTAGATTCTGGTGAGATTTATACTGATTTATAAAAAAAGGAAAACTTATTGTTCTAATAATAATATGAAACACTTGTAATAACAATTATTAATCAGAAGTAAACCAATCTTAAGACAATCTAAAGCACGTAGAACGAGCAAAGACCCAATACACGTATGGATAATAATTGATACAAGGCAAGTAATAATATTTATTATATTTAGATATTTTTATCCCTTACAAATATTTTTTTTCGATACTAAGTATCTACAACTATTAGAATAATAACTCATAGAGGAAGTGTCTAAATTAAAATGCAAGTGTAATAGTGAGGCAAGAACCGAATGTTCGCCGAATATATCTACGTGCCGCTAACGCACAAAAAACTGGCTACCCATTCGACAAAGAATGAGAAAATATAATACTAGGGTTATTATAATTTTATTAAATTTATATATTGCCAGATAGATTACATTTAATTTTTATTTAAGTTTATTTCAATATTACAATATTCAAGCGTATATAGCAGGTGAGATTCTGCAAAAAGATCTATTTTAATTACACAAATAAATTTCGGTATAGTGTTAAACACATTTTTCTCCATTTCTAAGTCACTAAATAAGTCTATGTCACCGAGTATTTCGACGGTCTCTAAGTATAAGAGGATAAGTCTAAAACTAAGGTTTACAGGAGAGTGAAATGAAAGGTCAAATCGCTCTAGAAATAAAAATAAAACTTTCAGCTTTGAATATATTGTTTGCGTAATGTGTTATTATAGTTAGACATTTTTTAAATGTTTTTAAAGATATTTAATTTATGTACATTTTCTATAAAAAACAGACAGATGACCGTTTTTACACCGTTATTGAAATAAAGCCACATCAGACAAATCTTAGATAACCGTTTGTACGTAGGAAGAAATAATGCATTTTTTTATGATAAAATGCTAGTATTACCTGTATAAAAAGAAAAAAATATAATTATTTGTTTACAATGGTACCTTAAACATCTCTAGATCTTTAAGCAATAATATAAAAAATAAATTAATGAAGACCGTAAATGACGATAAGTTTGACAAGACCGCTTTTGCACCGAGTGGCGCGCATTTTAAAACGTAGTACAATATGACAAGAGCATACATATCCGCGTCTACGGCACCAATTCCGTAAAATTATAATACTTGTTCTCATATACGGTTTGTGTATGTAGTAAAATACATACAATTTTAAAAAAAATCATGTATTAATATGAGCGTATGGACAATCTAAAGCAGCGTTTCCCAACCCTTTTTAGGCCATGCCCCACTTTAACATTTCTAAAACTTTTATACCCCCATATATAAATTTTAACCTTTAAAAATTGTTTTGTTCCCTTAAGAAATCTAAATGATAAGTTTTATGAACATATCAAAACATTGTAATTAAAAATTCAAAACATATAATGAAAAAAAAAAACTACAATAAACTAAAATTCAAAATAATATTAATATAGATTTTTTAATATTCATTTGTCCTTTTTTGTTAAATTTGTCACCCATATTTAGCATTGCATTTAAATAACCCAAAGCGAAAGGGTTAAAGTCGTGTCGAGTCCATTTTTTAATTGCCCCCTTAATTATCAAATTGCCCCCCTGTGGGGCGTGCGCCCACGTTGGGAAACACTGATCTAAAGCCATATGTGTAATAAAAAAAATTGACCATGACCATGACCTTTTATACGTAGGGACCGTCGATTTATTTATTTAAACACATTATAAATGAAATCACAGATGTACTGATTCGATACAATTAACTCTATTGTATTGAATCAGTGCATCTGTAATTTCCTAGAGTAGACAATAAGTATATAATAAGAAAGATATCGATACATAGATATCTCTCTCACACTCAAGCGTACAAATAATGACCTCGTGCTCATACACATAGCGACACTTTATCTGGTAGGGAGGGGCTATGTTGGTCCCTCCAATTGGTCTGGCTGCTGACCAGGTGTGTGTAAATAATTCCCTAGGTAACATATATAAAAATCAAGACTGAAATTATAAGTAACAAGATATAATTCTTTTTTTAAAGCGTCTGGTAAGGGTAAGCGCCGACGGAAAGTGTCTAGTAATAATTATTATTAATTTTTAACAAAATTGTCTAAAACATGTAAAAATCTGCACTGCGATTAAGAAAAATGAGAACAGTATTTATCTACCTTTAGCACCTAGTACCTATGAATTGGACGTCGACCCAAGCTAGCAGGTATGCACACACTCAAGGTATGTACTAATACTATTTTATCCCATTTCTATTATTTGTGAGAAAATAAGTAACGTCTCGGGCCCTGGGATCTTGATCTATTAAAGCTACACAGAAATCATGTATGACGGAAATGTTCTCCTTAAAATTATATAAAAAATATCCCACGTCAGCATATGTTTATCTTTTATGGTTGACTCACAATAACACGTATAACTCCCGATAGCTTAGCAGTTCGAAGTTTTCTGATTACATTTGTCTACTCTTACGTTTATTACAGTCATCCCTAATTTTAAACAAATACATTATTAATCACAGAAATCAGTATTAAAACACCAAAGTTATAAATGAAATATGTTAATAATAAGCCATCGCTCAGGAATACTGAATCATGTTATGAGCATTTCTTATATTTTTTGCCAATGACATATCCAGCGTTGTCCCATGACTTTGTGTGTGATTATTTAATATATCTAATGCTATGAGCAGATATCGTTTTGTTTAAGATCACATCAAATAATAAATTTAAAATAAAACGTTAAAATAAAACACTTAAAACGGGTACTTATTTTTTTAAAAATATATTTATAAACCACAAAATATCAAGTTGTATGAAAATATCTATGTCCCAGTGTCATCCATCATATTTGAAACTCAAATATTTCGACAAAATCAAAGAGTTTATCCGGAAATCTGAATTTTTAACCTTATTGCAGGACTAGACGATTCATTTTTATTGTGCTATAAAATATATGTTAGGACTATTGGCGTCAAATTTAAATTCAAAACTTGTCCCAGAAAAAGTTCCAAAAACTGATTCCAGTTTTTGTTACCACTCTTAGACCCATCAAAAACGAATAAATTCCCATTTTAATGTTTTTTTTCGAATTTGCAACACTATGTCTGTCAGTTGAGGCAGCCATGTTATTACATCTCTCATTTGTCAGGTGTGGATTTTTGAAAACACATGCGCATCTGCAGTGACAATATTTTACAACCAGTTTTTGTAACCATTTTAAGGTAAGTTTACAATTCAATTTCAACACTTTTTTTGTAATTTTCTAGTAGTTCGTTACGTTAGCTAGAATTTGTTGTTTATTAATAGACGTAAGATCACTTCTAACCTCTACAAATAATATTATTGAAAAAATAAGCACGTGTTCGTTACTTCCTTTTTTGTTACTTTGCCCCGGTAACGTATAAGCGGAAATGTGAGTAACAAAAGCGGAAATTATAAAGCTATGTCTGCACTAGAAATGTTTTATTTTCTTAGCTCATTTTTTACGGACTTTAATTTACTTAAATTTAAAAAATCTAGACACATAAACCTAAGTTCCTTTTAAAAAGTAAAAGTTTAAAAAGTATGTATTAATAAATCTAAAAACTTACGTCGTGTTGGGGGACTGCTCCTAATTACTAACTATTACTAAGTAATTAGGAGCAGAACTGTAACTCATATCTAATTAGGAGCAGTCCCGCAACGTGACGTATTTATTTTAGACTAGCTTTCTGCCCGCGGTTTCGCCCGCGTGAATTTCGTAATATAAAACAAATTGTACGTCATCCCTCGGGAATTACTCATTTTCGGGGATTCATTATCGTATCATTAACTTCTAAATTTACATGTTTATATTCGTTTGCAATTTTACTTTGTTTTAAACGATACAAACCGCGCCATCTACAATCCATCCATCAAGCAAACAATATTTTTGTTTTTCCTCGGGAATATCATTTTTTTCCAGGATAAAAAGTACCCTATTATTTATTCCGGACTTTTATCTTTATGTCTGCATCGGTTCATTTCAAAGCAATCGGTTCAGTAGTTACGGCGTGAAAGCGGAACAAACAAACAAACAAACTCACTTTCCGATTTTTAATATTAGTAAGGATTTATTAATACACTTAGTTTAAGATTGAGTTTCTTTTATTATATTTTTAGTTTTAAAAGGAATTTAGCCTTTTGTGACGGAATTTTTAAAGTATTTTTTTATTAATACTTTTAATAGGTACATACTTATTATAATGTAAATTTTGTTAAGTTATAAATACATACATTGCGCTTTCATTTGAAACCCCATTCGAGTATATTTTGCAGAGATTTGTTTATTCTTCCCTATTTTCACCCTCTACAACTTTTAAACGGCTTAACCGATTTCCATCAAATATGTTATTCATCACTTTAATTAAAAAAAAAAACTATATTGAAATCGCTTCATCCGTTCAGGAGCTATGATGCTACAGATAGACATGTTAAACTTATAATACCTCTCTTTTTGCGTCGGGGGCTATAAAAGGAAAGCTGATCCATACATATATATTGATTTAGTATTTTTTTCAGATACAATATTTTATTTTGGAACTATTTGATATTGATACGCATTCAAATATCTTAAGATATGCCACTAACTCCGGCAGAAAAAATGAAACGGTATAGAGAAAGGTTAAAACAAAATCCGGAAAAATTAGAAGAAATACGAAAAAAGAACTTAGAACGAATTAAGTCAAAATACAAATATAAAAAAATATCAGAAATGACAGAAAATGAAAAAACGAATCAAAGAATGAAGTGGAAGGAGGAAAAAAAAAGACAATTAAATAAAAAAAGAAATAAAATTGAAGCAAACTCATTAACAATTGAATCAGGATCATCAACCTTACAGAAAACACCGGAAACATCGGATGAAACATTAAAATTATCAAATGCTTTAGATAGCGTACGAAAATCAAGAGATAAATTAAAGCGAAAATTTAATAATGCTCTATGCCGTATTGCCTATCTTCAAAGGTGTTACGAAACCGCAAGAAAAAGAAATTACAGACTACAAAAAGTTCTATCCAAAGAAAGAAAGAAGTTTGAGACAGATTTATTAAAAATAACAGCCAGAAATGAAATTTTAGAAACTTCTTTAAAATCAACGTACAGAAAATGCTTAAACAATAAAGAAAGAGATGTAATAAAAAATATAGCCAAGAATGATTTGGTGGCGAGCAATAAAGCACAATCTTTTATATCAAAGCTAATAGGTGTGCGAGTTAGAAATAAGCAAGTAAAAATACGTAATTCTGAATTAAAAAAATCTATTGTGGAATTTTATATGAGAGACGACGTAAGTAGGGCCACTGCAGGCAAGCGCGAATGTAAGACCTTAAAAAAAAATAAACAACAAATCAGATATCTTAATAATTCTCTGCGTGCTTTACATGAGTATTACAAAAAAGAAGGCGGCATTGCATCATTCTCAACATTTTGTAGATACAAACCTTTTTTCATTTTAACTCCAGCCGTTAATAAACGAAACACGTGTCTTTGCATAAAGCACGCGAACATGAACTTCAAAGTAGCAGCATTGCATCGGCATAGAATAATTAATTGTCCTAACACACATGCTCTCTTAGAAAAAGTAGCTTGTCATGTACAGAATTATGATTGTATGTATGGTAAATGTAATGTTTGTAAAAGACCTTCCTTGAATTATAATTTAGACGAATCTACAGTAAATAAAAATATTGATTGGGAAAAATGGGAGACTGTGTCACATTCATATAAAAAACATACACCGGAAGGTGAACAAGTAATAAAAACAAAAAAAACTTTAAAATCCCACAAGAATAATATAGTACCAGAACTAATAAATCTTTTTGAAGCTGACATTCCAGCATTTAAAATACACTGTTTTAATGCGACACATCAAACAAAATGCTATAATTACTGCATTGACAACTTGTTGCATGATGAAATAGCTATTCATTGTGATTTCTCCCAAAATTATGAATGCAAACTGGGTGAAGAGGTGCAATCAGTTCATTTTGGGGCTTCAAAGGGACAAGTTACCTTACACACAGGCGTTCTGTTTTACAAAGGTGGAAAGAAATCATTTTGTACTGTGTCACCCTCTAACGAGCATCAACCACACGCTATTTGGGCACACTTGCAGCCAATTATAGATTTGGGCAAGACTTTGGTTCCTAATTTTAAAAGAGTTCATATATTCTCAGATGGACCCACCACACAATATCGTCAAAAAAATAACTTTTTTTTAACTAATTACTTTTCAACAATATTTCACTTTGAAACCACTTGGTCATTTTTCGAGTGTGGCCATGGAAAAGGCGTAGCTGATGCCATTGGAGGAGTGACCAAAAGGTTACTAGACAGACGAGTATCATATGGACAGGATATTATAAGCGCTACAGATGTGTATTCGACATTACAAACTTTTCTGAAAACTGTTCACATAGCTTACATAACCGAAACGGAAATAGAGACCATAAAAAAATATATACCTAATGATCTTGGAACAATAAATGGAACGATGAAAATTCATCAGCTTTTATATGTACCTGGCAGTGATCGAATTAAACATCGTATCTTGAGTTGTTTTTTGTTCTGAATCTAAAACATCTTGCTCTTGTTTTGACCCAATTGAATACACATTTAAAAATATTGCAAATATAATACCGGTTACTGGACACGATGACCCTTGTGAAATAGCAAATACTGGAAATTCTAAAAGAAAAGACACTGATGTATTCAGACTTCAAGAAGCACGTGAAGAAGGCATATACGACGAGATGCTATCATTTAGGCAACCTATTTTAGACTCTACAAATATAGGTATTAATCACAACTATAACTGCCTCTCAAACAATTTTGATATTACAAATCTTCCAATTATGTTTAAAGATGATGATCTACCACAAGAAATAATCCATAAAGGAAACGCAAATGACTTGCCAATTATTATAGAAGATGATGCCCTACCCCGAAAATCAAACGAAAGAAAGGGAAAGGAAGAAAACGTTTGTAGCAAAAATATTATATTAGAAAAAGAAAACAAAAAGAAATATAATAATCTAACATTAAATCTAATGAAACCATATCCAAAAGGTCATAAAAAAAATTTACATTCAGACACAACCTTTAAAAACGAAAATAGAAAGACGAAAAAATCGTTGACTTGTATTGTAACACGTAAATTAACTTGTAGTAAATGTGAAAACCTCATAATGATGCACAATTCAATAAAATGTATCGCTTGTAAAAAAACATACTGTGTAACTTGTTCAGTGGGGGCACCGTCGATAGATTACATATGTGATCCCTGTTTTGAAGTGAAATAAGATTTAGTTTAGTACGAATGCTGCTTCAGAATTTTATGTTTGAGAGTGTCTTGTTTTTTTTTTTCAGAGTAGGCCGGTCGCCTGCAACGATGGTTCTATATTTTGATATAGACAAAGTAATTGACAAACATGATTTTTTTCTATTTCTTAAATATTCATTTTCCTGGCCCTGGCACTCAACACATTTCGTATTGTCTGAGGTGTGTTTCGGTTGCGGAAGTCCTACAGAAAATATGTTGAATGTAATGCCATCTCATTTTATACTGATTATGACTAGAGATGATGTAAAGTATTTATTGAAAAACGGTTGGTTTTGGTGCAAATCATGCAAATTTGTTAGTGTGTATGATCACTATATTGATGATGAATGCGAATTCTGCATTAGATAGAGTTACTTCAAACTTTTGTAATATTATCTTTTAACCTAGACAGAATTGTTAACAGAATAGTCTTTTAATAAGAGCTATAGTAGTAGTAGCTATAGGGCTTTAGTAAATTTTAAAACAAATGTCTTTTATCTGTCTACATAGGTGCATAAATAAAAATTAAGTGTTGTTGACTGTAAGAGATCTAATTATTAATAATTATTATTAATATTAAACAAAAATACTATGAAGCTACTAAAGCTAAATTATTTTTGGTGTAATGAATAATCTCAATATTACCTGTGATATTACGATACAAGCATTGTTTAATTGCCTACTTAGATTAATACCTACATGGCTGTAAAACGAACGAATTCATGATCTCATTTTTTAAATAATAAATTAGTAAGTACTTAATGATAGTTGATCCAAATTATTTAAAATAACGTGTTGCATTATTGATTTTTATTAGATTTTTGATTAGTATTAGACTTTTATAGACAGTTTATTATTAAAATGTTTATTCTTGAAATGTTGATTCAATACTTTATAAATTTTATAATCTAGTATTCTCAACTAAAAGTATCTCACGCAGCAGTGAAGACTTAGTTGTAATAAATAAACGGCATTTTTTTCCGTTTTGTTTTTTATTCTCTTCGTGTCTTTCTTTATCCAAAAAATTACAGTTTGTTAAACTCTATGCACCCTGCCTTATATTTCCTGCTTTGTTACCGATGATTCCATTTTTGTTACTGTCCCAAAAAACTTCTCATCCAAATTTCCATTTAAAATCTCTTTATTGATCTAAAATAACCGTGTTGTGGTCCCTTTAATAAGTGGAAAAAAGAAATATAATAATTAATAGTTTTTATTATTCAAATTTGTTTATTTTTCTTCCAATTGAATATGAAAGTTATTTTTATGTACATGGTAACAAAATAAAAATATATTTAAGTTTTTGATGTAAAAATATCGATTTCTTGATCTTTCTTTGGGGCAATAAATAGTTATCTGATAGTATAATTTTAGTAAAACTGTTCCAAACGTAGATATTAGCAACTAAAATGCACTTTCTTTACAAAATTAATAGTAACAAAATAAGAACATTCGATCTTCCCTCTTTCAGTTTTTTATACATTTTTCCGTACAATCATTAAAAAAGCTAATATATCATATTAAAATTAGGGTAATAAATAAAAAAACTACATACTTTCATCGACTTAACAACATTTAACACATTTTTTTTAAATTTGATAATTTCTGAAACTATGGCAAAAAATGTGAGAAATGCTCTTATAACGAAAATGCTACCTAAAATTACGATTTCACATAGACGAAGTCGTGGGCTTTAACAATAACAGATATCAATTGCTTCAAACAGACTTATTTTTGTGATATATTGCAACTCATTGAATAATATGGTATTTATTCATACCTGTCTTTCTTTTTTTGAAATACCAGTAAGGAGGCCGATATCTTTGGTGTAAATGAAGATGAATGTACCACATGATCTATCCTGAAACAGTAAAAATGTATTATTTACTAACATCATCCACCCAGCAACAAATATATTCACTAAAATTAAGATCTGTTTCTGACTGATCTGACCTGGCCGTTTACAATAAAAAATATATATTATTTATGAATTATTAAATAAAAATTATGTGCATATCCCAACTAATATTATAAATGCGAAAGTGTGTTTGTTTTTGTTTGTTTTTATTTGTTTGTTTGTTTGTTACCTCTTCACGCTTAAACTACTGGACCGATTTCAAAAATTCTTTCACCTTTGGAAAGCTACATTCTCCCCGAGTAACATAGGCTACTTTTTATCCCGGAAAAATCGACAGATCCCACGGGATGCGCAATAAAGGCTTCGCTCAAAAACTACTGCACAGATTTTTATGCGGTTTTCATCAATAGATAGAGTGATTCTTGAGGAGTTTTGCGGCATTTTTTATCTCGGAAAAACGGATAGTCCCACGGGAAGCGCGATAAAATCTTCGCACCATAAACCGACTTCCGCGTATATGTAGCCGTGGGCAAAAGCTATGACCCTTAACCCTCTATACACCCAATCCCGAAATCCACGCGGGCGAAGCCGCGGGCAGAAAGTTCTCTATAATATGCACATAATTTCTTGAACACAGCCCAGCTGAGTTGGCTCCATCGACATTTAGATAAGTCATTCAACATAGCCAACATGGCTGGGTTGGACTATTTATTCCAGGTTAAAAACTCAACAACAACTTCTTGTGAAGAGTGAAGAGTGGTGCTATATAGGAATTTCCTCTTGCCCATGGTCTTTGAGCATTGTGTACAAATCATACATGGACATAGTCATGACTACTATATCATTAGCAAAATGAAGGTGAGTCATTTTCTCCCAGTTATTATTAATGTCGAGTCATATCCAGTTCAAAAGCTTAATTACAGCCTTCAGTGCAGATGTGAACCGTTGTGGCTATATCATATAACCCTGTGGGAGATCTGGTCTTCATGCGGACTGACGTTGTGGTGTTTTCATGAGTGACTGCAACACTTGGATGTATTGATTGTCTATGGCACCTCTGGAGAGATTGAAGTGCGGCCAGATCTCAACGGAAGAAGAAGACTTTTCTTTCTATATCTCTCTCTCATCAGTAACTTTATCATTATCCAGTGTCATTGTTTTTGAGTTGTTTGAGAACCACACTAATGTCATACAAGCTAATATCCAGGATGTCATAGGTGTAATGTTGGGTTATTTTGACTGTAGCTAATAACAGGTGGTGGCGAATTCACATAAAGTGCTCTGTAATATGTGATCTTAGCTAAACATAATTCAGGATGTGAAGATGTTAACCATATGTTTCATACCAGTTCATATTTTTTATTAATTACCTATATTTTTTATTAATTAAAAACTTCACAAACTTCATATAGCTCTCAAAAAATTCTCTCAAATCTAAATCATGGCTTGGCCAGCATTTTCTTCCCCTTTCCCTAAATTTTTCATACATATTTAAATAAACCATTATATATTTAATTGTCTATGATAATGATAGGATTCTACAAGTGATTCAATGATATGTAAACATGTAATCTATGTATCATTCTAGAGCTAAGCTACCCATAATCTAATTTGTATGAAATTTAACAATGATTATCTCTATAATAGATTTTAGTCAGTTTAAACCTTATAATATCAATTTATTGAATAACCTCAGCATGAATTTTATCGAAATACCCATATATAAGCTCAACTGACAACTAGATATTAACAATTTTAGTCCATAAAGATGACTATTTATTGTAGTAATTTTATTGTTTATATATAATTTCAATACCAAGACGGTTCGCTAAATTTGAGAAATAAGAAAACCGAAGTATATTTTTTATTTTCAGTAATAATAATCAATAATCATTTTCGGGATTTCAGTAATCAGTAATGATAAAGAATATTGTAATGTACTGTAACAGAAATAGCCCAAGCAAAAGCTTGCGGATTTTATTAAATTTTCTACATTTTTAACTTTCAAAAAAAAATGAACAGAGTCTGTTCATTTTTTTTTATAATATTATGGTAGATGATTGATTCATACAAAATGATCATAGGTTATCTAAAGAAATTAACATTTTAGTCTAATGATTTTATTCGTTAGTAGCTTATACTAGAATTACCTTAGTTTAAATATGTTTCTGCACAAAATTTGAATATTTGTTGCCATTTGATAATCAAATTAAAATAATGATCTACAAAATATATATATATTTTTAAATCTTCGCTCGTATCGAGCAGGCAAAGAGCAGAGCCCTACAAAATATAATGAATTCTAAATTTTTTTTTTGTTTTTAAGGCTAAGGGGACTATGCTGCCTTCCACATTTTTTTAATTTAACACAACCTTAAGGAAAGGACTAGTCATACAGCTTTATCGCCCGGATTTATTTATAGAGGGAGGATTGTTTTTAACTTAACAGTATTAATTAATTGCTTAAAATTATGCATATCGGCGATACATCAAAGAGTTCATAGTATAAAAAATTCCAACTATATATCTTTGTAAGCTTTGATTTTCGTCATTAAAATCATTTACCTCAATTTTTTAATTCGAATATGTCTTTGTCATGTAGTTACTCTTAACCGCTTGGCTAAATTTGGTATATTGATTGATCAAAGATGTGCATGCGGTGACGTTATTTTCTTTCAGTATTTTAGGTTGGACAGAATTTCTTTTATTGATTCGCATATTTCTGTAGAAATACGATTTTTTATGTCAATTTCAAGTCCACATATGTAGTATAAACTTCTAACAAAATTCATTAGAGAAACGACACGGAAATGGTATTGTATATACATTTACTACTTAATATACATTATATTTATATTTAAAACAATACCTTATAGTTTTCTTTCAGCATATTATTATTTACCTAGTCACCAGCTCCTTCTTCCCTTTTCGATCTAACTTACTCTCCTTATTCGTAAATCGTTTCTTGCTTTTCTCTCAGTTCTTCATCTTTAGTTACCCACAATCGCAACAAAATCGAGTCTTCGTGCTCGTCACTATCGACTAAGGATCGAAACACGCAAATGGCAGCACCAGCCATCACACAGATAAAGAAGAACGTCAATGTCACGTTTTTGTTTGTTTAGGTATATCCGATCCGGCCGATTATTTTAATAGTATTTAAATTTATGTTATTACTGAAAATATGACAAATCTAACATTGACAATATTCCTTTTGTGTGTGTGTAGAAGTTTTCAAAAGGAATTCATAACTGCTTATGGGCCAGGATTGGAACCTGACAAGATAGTAATGCCAGCCAGATATTTTTTTATTAATTGTTCTTTATCTGATAGCACGTAAGTTAATTAATAACATTTTTGGAGTTCTCATCCATAGAAGGATATTCACAATATAGATAATGAGAAGATTTTATTATGAGACTTAGTGCTTTATACCCCATATTCCTAAGAGGCTAGGCAAAAGTTCCAGTTTTACACTTGCCATGTTATTAAACATACTCTTCCTTTTTCGTAATTAGTTTTATATATTCTCATAAAAGATTCTCTTTACCTTTATAAGTTACAATTGATTGTTAGTTATAATATATTAATATGTAATATAATATATTTTAGTAGATATGCCCTAAGAAATGTTATCTTCATTTACACATTAATACAACACAAAATACATATAAATTAAAAGTAAACTAACAATTGGAATAACCCTTATCAGTAAGTCATTCAAAGCTAAAATAAAAGGAGTATATATTATTTTATATATTATAGGTATATTCCACAATTAGCAAATGATGTAGCTATAGAAATTAATGGAAAGTCTACAGATAAGAATAATAACTGCAGAGTTTGGGTTAATAAATTGGATAGAAAAGATGGCAGTTTTATAGTCCGATATAAGGTTTATAATAAGTGTATGGATTTATCTATAAACATATTTTATAAGGGAAAACATATTAAGAAATCTCCTTTCACATACAAGGGTAAGTATTAAAACAAAAATAGTTTTGTCCATGGATAAACTGGTAAAATATTGTACTATACGTGCAATTTTTTAAAGCTGTGATAACCATTAATCAGTTATAAGCAGTGTGATGCTAAACCAATACTTGAAAATTGAGTGGTCATGAAAGCTTGTTATTAGTTAACACCTATAAACATCAAAATATTTATATTACCAACAGATTTTGGCATCATAATTTTCAGTCATGGTTTCTTTGTTGAATTGAACTGTTTTAACAATACACAAGAATAAACATTAATAAAACATATCATCATTTTGGCCACAATAAACCAATTACTGGGCACAGAATTGTTCTCGACTGATCAGGGGGTTAACCACATTCCTTCTAGTGATTTCATCTACCTTTTTCAATGTCGGATACTCTAGTCCCATTACCCATCAAAGTACAATGTTCTTGAAGTTTGACTGTATATTTAAGTTATTTTACAGTTCTGAAACTTAGTTTAGAGTTAGGTTTTAGGGAACCACTAGGTTCCTGAGAATCTAACTCAGGATGGATAGATCTTTGAGAAGCAATGGGTGTTTCTCAGCTAAAATGATGATGATGATGAATGTGTTCCATTTATTATGTTTAAAATTTACAAAATAGGTAAGTATATGAATATTTAATTTTAGGTCCTATTTACCCTGATCAATGCGACTGTCCTCAAAAGGATCTGCACAGATGGTTGCAGGAATATGGTTGTCCAAAAATATATGATCAAATCGAAAATGACCTTCAAATTTATCAAAATGTTGATATGAATACAGTTATAAAGAAGATTTTAAAAAAATACCATAAACCTGAAAGTACAAGTTTTTGTCATTATGTTATCAAAGATAATACTATACACAGAAATTGTTATGGACGCCATGTTGGTTTCAATATGTTTTCTGATAATATTTTACTATTTCTTGCACGAAAAGTGATAATGCCAGATATGGAATTAGTAATCAATTTGGGAGATTGGCCACTTGTTCATAAAAACTCAGAACCAGTACCAATATTTTCGTGGTGTGGCAGTGATGACACATTTGACATTGTGATGCCCACATATGACATAACAGAGTCCACATTGGAAAATATGGGAAGGTAAATTAATAGAATAAGATTAAATGCTTGAAATATTGTGTTTTACAACTTTGTATTATTGCTAAGCAACAATCAAGAAAGTTATTTTACTCTAAGTAAGACTTTTTTACAATATATTATTTACATATTAGGTACATTGGTAGCATAACATTAATTGGTATATTACTAATTATATAAAATACTATAACAGTTGGTATATCAGCACCAAATTGTTAAAAAGAATCCTTACTTAAGATTTTGACTGCTTACTCATTATTTTAAAAATGCTGATTGGTGTCTATTGTCCAATTAAATTAAGTTAATAATTAAATAGTTTAGTAATATATAATATTGCAAATATATCTATTCTATACCTCTATAGGTCTAACCATTGCCTATGTTTAAATAATTATCTGGATGAATATTATTAAATAGGTATTATAAATAGTAATTATTATAAAACTTTCAGGGTTACATTGGACATACTATCTGTTCAGGGAAGTGTCTCTTATGCATGGAAAGACCGAGAAAATCGTGCAATTTGGCGCGGCCGAGACTCCCGGCTTGAACGTCTAAAACTAGTGGACATTTCACGAATGAATCCTGATCTTTTTAATGTGTCCCTGACAAATTTTTTCTTCTTCAGAGACAAAGAGGCAGAATATGGCCCAAAAGCACCTCATATCTCTTTCTTTAATTTTTTTGATGTAAGTTTCGATTATTAAGACAATAAATTTTGTGTGTTGTATGTACAATACATATTATTATTTTTTTTTGCAGTATAAATATCAAATTAATATAGATGGAACTGTGGCAGCATATCGGATGCCGTATTTACTTGCTGGTGGTGGAATGGTTATGAAACAAGATTCTCCATATTACGAACACTTCTATAAACAGCTTAATGCATGGGAACACTATGTACCAGTATCTAGAGACTTATCAGACTTGAAAGAGCGCGTGCTGTGGGCTCGTAAAAACGACGACAAAGCTAAAATAATTGCAAACAATGCTCGAAATTTTGCAAATAATTATTTATTACCCCAACATATCATTTGTTACCATGCTGTTTTATTTTTGGTAAGTTATATAGTAGAATGCTGTGGTCTCGGCACTCGAATCGGGAGGCCCGCGATCTAATCCCCACCGTGTACCAATGTGTTTTTCGTTCCGAATTTCATATGTACATCTATCCGACGCTCCTACGGTGAAGGAAAACATCGTGAGGAAACCTGCGTACATCTGTGAAGCGATTCAAAGGTGTACGTAGGCAACCAACCGCACTGGGCCAGCGTGGTTGACTAAGGCCTAATCGCCCTAACATAGTTAGGGTAGGCTCGAGTCCCTCGGTGGGGACGTATATGAGCTGTGATGATGATATAGTAAAATTGTTGAAATGGGACAGTAAAGACTACTCCTGAATTGTTGCTAGTAATGGTTCAGGTATCCTTCATTTCAATAAATTTCAAATAATCAAAAAGTTATGGATGAGCTAAGAACATTTTGAAATTTGCTATATTTTGTGTAAGGTAGCTGTTCATGTAAGAAAGTTCTCACTGGTGTCTGGCGTAATCCTGTAACAATGTTAGCATACCAAAATATACCAACCCTTAATTTAACATGTTAAGAGTTGACTCTGTATTCCCTCACCAACCTTTAGCATCATTAAATCCAGGTTCAAACCATCTGTTCAGATCAAGAATCTATATTTTTCAGGAATGGAGTAAGAAGATTAAAAGTACTGTAACTATTAAAGAAGATATGACGCCCATTCCTCAACCAGACTTTCCGTGTGAGTGTAATGGCAAAGAATATCATGAAGAATTATAACAAATTAACTAATGTATCTAGTATAGATTACAAAGGGCTGGAAAACAAATGAGTTGTATATAAGTCATTTCTATCAGATGACAAATGTAAATAAATAATAGGGTGTAGAACCACTCTGGCTTTGAAAAGTATCTCCTTGCCTTTTAGTTCACTCATATGTTTTAGTTATTTTTTTATGAAATAAAAAAAACCTAAGTTTTACGAAAATCAAAAATATTTCTATTTCATTAATAGTTGTTAACTGGAGAACAGGGTTTTAAAGAAAAAATATTGAAAAATTATATTGACTCCAGCTATGCTGTTGTAGGTATTTTTATTAATTAATAACCAAAACTCTTCAATCAATAAAACTTAAATACATTATTTAATAACTTTATTAAAATAAATATTTTTCACTAATAATAACTTATATGACAGTTGTAATAAGTGATGAACTAGGTTCTATAAGATGTGTAATCAATCATAAAAATGTTATATATTTTTAATTAAATTGAAAAATAACCTTTCGTAGTGTTCATTTACATAAGTAATTTAAAGATTTTATATACTGTTGTATTGTATTACATTTACGTGCTGTATATTCAAACGCTATGCGCCAGTATTTGAGCGGAATTTTGCTTTATTCGTAAGTAGATGGTTGTATAATATAATAAAAATACAAAAGAGAATAAACTCCATAGTTTGTATGTAATTAAATCAATGTGAGTTATGTAATTAAATCAATTTCCAAAAACTAAAAGAGCCCATATATAAAAACCGTTGATTTTTTAATAGCTGTCTTTAAGTTAAATATTATATATGTGCGATAGGATGAGAATTATATTTTAACAATGTTATGAAATCTCATATTTACATTTATACTCTAACCTATTTACATATCCAGTGTTCATCAATAACTGACGTCCAATATGTTACCGTCCAGTTTCTTAAACAATTTATGACTTTTTATACAATTGACAAAGACTATGGAAATGTTTTGTTCCATTTACATAAAAGTTGCAATCATAGTGAAAGTTGTGCGGTTTTGTTATTTAAATATTGCCAAAATAAGGGTTGTTTTATGTAGATACAGGTGAATGTAATTAGAATAATCACAGTGTACACGTGATATCTATACATGGCTACGTCCAGGTTGTGGTATAATATGCGAATATGCGTGGCCTCCGACGTGAAACTAAACCTTCAATATGTATACACGGTGGAAAAAGACCCATAACGAAGCCTCGATCTATGTATAATATCCACGGAATAAATTTATATTACTATAAATAAACGCTGGGAAGCTACCTATATTTTTGTAAATTCCAAATAATAATTATACAACACAATGCAATATAAAGTGTTCAAAGAACTAAACTGCGATTGTGTACCAAGCACTATGGTATGTACCCAGCATAACTTTAGGTCATTGTTTTGTTAAGAATTAAAAAATAAATAATTATTAACAATTGTAAATACTCTAAGGAGCAAAAAAACAAAAGCGATAGCATTAAAAAAAAAATAAACTTTGACATATAACAACGTTTTACATATTAACTTTCCAAGTATAGTAATTTCTTAGTGATAAAAAGAATTTGCGTTTAGTTTTCGGTAGGGATATTATTACATCTTATTTTTTCTTAACATCGCTAATATCTCTATCGCGCGAGTCACATATATTGGAACAATTAGATTATACACACTATCTGTACATGGCGACGTCCGGGCTGCGGTACAGACACATGTACGCGTCCGCTAAGAGTCGCGCGGCGTGTGGCGGAGGGGGCCCCGCGTTGGGCGAGCGCGCTCCCTCGTCCCCCAACCACGCACCTAAATCTTCTATACTCACTATCTCCGGAATGTTGTAACCGTTACGTTCCCCTGTGTAATACATTGAATAGTAACTAGTAATGGTCGTTATTTCAATAACAAATAACATAATGAATTATTTTCCCGTAATGAATAATACGTTATTTAACAACGGCTTATACTGTTATCCTGCTGTTGTTGTTGACAAAATTATCGCCTAGTCGCATTGTTGTTGTTGCCACTTGCGTGTGTGCGGCACGGAGCGAGCGAGTACGACTGTGCTACAAGCTACAAGTGTGAGCGAGAGAAAGCAAACCGTTGTGTAGGCGTAGGCGCTCGCTCTGTTGCCTGACTGCTTATTCTTATAATATTAACCTTTCTCACAAGGAAATAAAGTTCCTATTTGTTTATTTCTTATAGTAATTTTACTAAGCCCGAATTCACAATTTTGAACCTACCTTCGCTCGTATTACTCATTTTGATTTCCAGTGTGATTTGAAATAACAATTAGGTAAACTGTTGCTGGCTTGCTGGTCTAAGCTGTTGTCATTTTGTAGTCACGCATTATTTGCTGTTGTGCGATCGCGCGTATGCAAATTAAATTATTCGTTGCAATAAGTAAATAATGTAAACATTGAATGTAAATAACAAATTATGTACAGATCAATGAACTTTTAAATACGCCAGAAAATTATATTGAACAACATTTGTCAAAACAGCAATATAACAGGATAACAGACAACAGTTTACAATAACATAACAGTGTTATACATTATTACAAAACTGTCGTCAGCGATCACCTCAAAGTAACCAAGACAGGAGATGCCATTGTCAAACATTCCCCTCTGCCAAAGCATAAGACTCGGAATCTTGTACGTTATATAAAACTAGTTGAGCTGCCTTATGGGCTGTCACACAACATTGTGCATGTCGCGGCGAACAGAGCTCCCACTAAAATGCCTATTTGTGCTGTTTTTTCGTGTAAAAAGAAGTCTAACACGTCAAGTATGCAAAAAGATGGTGTCACCTTTCATTTGCAAGTATTATTTTTAAGATTTATTGATTATTTAATTCATAATTTCATGTTTTACAATTCTGCAAATTCAAATTTAACGTCATATAGTCTCGTGAGGAGTGCGGTCTGACGTCATATAGTCTCGTGGGGAGTGCGTGAGCTAGGGTTGAACATTATCATATTTCAATTAATTATGACATTTGACATATAGAATTTGTATAGTTCATATAACAATTTTCTAATCTGGTAGGTATTAATTTAATCAGTAACAGCATCATTTGGTACTCTGCTGTCTTAAATTGCCGATGCCTTGTTACAATAATACACAATTTTACTATTTTTTGATACTTTAACAGTTCTATACATAACGATGTACTAGCAATTATACCATTTAAATTAAATATTTTTATAAGTATTTATATAGGTGCATTATTTAAAACAATCAATAATGTAAAAATGAACTAAACTCAAACTTCCCTTCAAATCAAGTATAGATGATAAATCAAGTAGCACACTGCTGTTATTCTATCGAGACATACACTTTTTGTACAATACCAAATGGTGAAGGTGCCTTGATAGAATAACAGTTAAGTAACAAGTTTTGTTTCTATTAGCGGTTTCTATATATAGAAATCAAAAAGATGTATGAGGAGGACATTTGCAATAGTTTTTTTTATCTATCGCGAATTACTCAATCTGTCACTGTTAATCTCATTGTATGTTATTTTTGTTTATAAAAATAGCAGTAATAAAATAGTAACACTTACTTTGTGAGTGTAATTTTGTTAAAGGAAATATAAGAGCCATGCTTAAAAGGTAAGCATCTGTAAACTAGCGCCAACATCATCTTAAAAATTTTAGTTAAAAAATATTATCTTTTTTAATCAGCAGCCCTAATTGATTTTCACACTTGAAATAGGGATGCAACTATATCGATATTTTGGTTTTACGAGTAAATAGGAATGAATGAATGAATGGAATAATTGACATTAATTAAAAATATTATGCTTAAATCTTATTGAATAATAAAATATAATTGACAAACAAATAAGTACGCTTTATTTAATATTGTTTAATAATGACGTCTCGGATTATAATACACTAAAAGGTGCAGTCGAAAAATTACCTAATGATGTAATATTAATTACATCAGTGACCGGAGCATGGGGGTTCACAAAATATTATAATATTATAACCCAATATAAATCTGCAAAAAAAATTACTCAAAATTATTGCTAACATATTAAGGATAAAAATCAAAAAAATCGTTTAAGAGATATTGTTGATTGTTAAAGTATTTTTAAGATCCCTATCTGATATTTAGTTGTATTTAATACGATTAAACTAATTTAATTATTATAATGACATACATGGGAATAATAGAACTAACTGTCAATCCCGTGTCAAAAAACTCAATTATTTTTATAGTGTGTATCAAAACGTGTTTTTCAATAAAATATTTCTTTTAGAAAACGCATTTTTAATGTTATTATAACAATGTCGGTGTTGCAGTATCTAATTTTGATGTAAAAATACAATTTTTTTGTATCCGCAACTTGGTGTCAATAAAACTTATTTTATTTTCCGGTTTAATAGGACTTCTGTAGCTTCTCATGCAACAAAATTCGTATTTTTACCTTAATATCCTACCAAATAACAAATATGCAGTTAAAAAGACACAAAAATTAGGTAAAATTATTAGATGTTATAATTTACTATAATAAACTACTGAGTATAAGTTTGCATTTTATTAACCTTCGATATCTGTCAATTTTATATTGACTACATACTAAATGTCGAAGCATGATATTTTAATTATGTTGAAATATTAACGCCAAGTTAACATTCATTCATTGAACGAAAGCGATTTATCGATATCATTCTTTTGGGTGATGTCTCGTTACTTCCCACACTTTTACATTTTTGTGTTCGAATAGAACGTCAACGTACTTTTTTAAGGTTTGTGTGCGTGAATTTCAAAATTGTGTGTCATGTGTCCATGTGTGCATTTGTAAAAACGTTAAAATTTTCTGTTTATGTGTGCTGGTTTAGAGTGTAGTAGTAACCTCGCCCCCCGCAAGATATGACAGAAAAATTTGTTCGAGAAATTTGACTGATGCCTACTCCAGTTCTATTTACTCTGAGCGATCACTGATAGTAACACAGTATAACGAGTTTGACCTACACAAGTTGTCCTTATGTAACAAGGTATCGACATCTACTATACACTTAATCAAAATCTTTGTTATTTTTAGATACTTTTAATTGGTACTTTGTACAAAATATTTTTAATGGATTTATAAATTACGGTACTACGATAAATCAAATAAATTTTATTTTTAATGAGCAAAGTTTTACTATTACCTTTTCTATCGGCCATGGAATCAAAGAAGCACCAAGGTGCATCATGTCCTACGCCAGCCTTGACAAAGGCGACGTAATGACTAGTTTCGATGCAGAGGACAGCAAACAGCTCCATGTATACTCGTGGCACAGGACAGGATTCCAGAAGGTTTGCAAACTCCTCGCACACAGCCAGCGATGTTGCCTGATAATATAAATGTGAAAAAAAGTCATGTAAAAGTTTCAATTCTAGCAGATTTCAGCCAACATCTTCAAACATCTATGTTGACATCATAACTAACTATGCCACCGAGTTATCCATGTTCATTCAGGTTTTAAGTGGCGTTGTGTGGTTGGTGTAGGGGGACACATAAGAGCTGTATCTAACCTTGTGATGGGGTCGATTTTGATGCGCTACGCGTAAGCACCGCGAGCACAAAGCCCCACTCTCAAGCGCGCCGCCGCCGGAGGCGCCGCCCGCGCACTCCGCGCACTCCCAACGCGCCAGAGATCCGCAGACGGTGCACTGACGAGGCACTGCGAAATTTCAACTGCACGCATGGGTAATTGTTCAATGACCAGCCATACCCGACCATACATACAGACACATATACACAACACACACACACGACACGCATACAACACACTGACGCACACGATACACACGTTCTAGACCTGCAAGCGGCGGCGTCTGAGCCGTCGCCCCCCCTTGTCAACCCCTAAACGGCAGCCTTCTGCTTAGCCATGATTAGGTTCTTGTCAATACTGGCCGGTCCCAC
>JAYEAL010000138.1:0-48190 GCA_036419045.1 Scirpophaga incertulas | reverse complement strand
GCCGCGCCAAATAAAACCATTTTTGGCTCACTGATGTTTATCAACGACAAATGTCAGTGCGCCGTTTAAAAACCAAAGGAGCTTTTGACGAGCCACAAGCGTCAAACCACCCAAAATTTATAGTCCCGATTTCAGCAGCACAATACATAACTTCAATCTCACAACCTGAACAACTTCGGCGATGTGGTGTCATATCAGCGTGGACCGCCGGTTAAGTAAGCGTTAAGTAAGTGATGAGGAAACAGGACACCAGGGATTTTGAAGAGAGGTACACCGCCTGCTTCGTGGACTTCGCGTTTAAAACTTGTAAGTCTCTTCTTAGTCTAATACTCTTAGTATAATCACTGTAAACTCTATAGAATATTTATAATTATTATCATATTTATTTTATTTGCTACATCATCACCTCTTATTTAAAATGAGTAAAAAATCCTAAGAAATGTACTGATATTAATAATAGTTTAAAACTGGAAATTTATTTATTTATTTATTTATTTATTCTTTAAGGGAAACATACATTATTTACATACTTATAGCTAAAATTACACTTATATTACATAAAACAATCAAGTTTCCACAAATTTTTAGTACATCAACAAGTGAACCCCAGGCCTAAACTAATGTTTACACACATTCCCATTATACATAATTATATATATATATACATACTCGTATATACACACATAAATATATTCATACACACACATTACATAGACACTTATAAACTTACACTACATACATACATTATACATATATACACACCTACAATTAACATTGAATACAAAGATAGGCTAAATTGTATATTCTACAATGAAATGAAAAACTAACTAACAAAATCTTCAATAAAAATTTCCCTAAGCATATTTAATAAAAAATAACCAAACCATTAAAGAATTAAAAAATGCGTAAAAAAATTTCGGTGTTGAACAAGTGTTACGCAGTTACTTCATTAATTAATTGGTTATGTTCTGAGGACTTGTGATATGTTGGTCCATGGTCATTTTTATCATCGCACCGCTCGTTATCGTCTGGAACCTAAATGTTCACATACAGTGCGGTCCCAGAGTAATTTCCTCCCGCATACACTTCGATTGTGTAATGAGTTCTCTGCCGAGGTTTTCCTGGAGGGCTACAGTATGAAGTTTTTCAAAAGGGGAGTAAATAGGTTTTTAAAGGATCTGCAATGCGCGAGTTACACCCCTGGTGTTGCAAGTGCCTATAGGCTACGGAAACCGTTTATCATCAGACTAACCATAAGACAGACTAGCCATAAGCCTGTTTGCCACCATGGTGGTATAATGCATCGACTTTTATCTGACTCTTTTTTTATATAGGTTATGAAAGTAATGACTAGCATTGAAAGTTTTTTTAATCTATAGCGATTGCATATCTTTATTCGACCCACGTGTAATACGGTCTTTTACCTTTGTGAAAAGGAACGATGAAATTGCTTCCAGCGATAGGTCTCATAATTGGCAGCATGATGGGCAGCTTCTTCCTACGCGGGCTCAAGCGTTGGCCCACGTTTATCGGAGGGGGGCTGGGTTTCGGCATGGCGTACATGAATTGCGAGAACAGCCTCAACAGCTTCCTGCGTGCGATGGACCCGAAGGCTTGCATCATCAAGTAAGTTTTTATTGAGTTTCTCTTGAATCATGGAAGACTATCGATTTATAATGATGTACATAAGTAAAAAAATATATATTTGGTGGTAGTATAGATACTGGCGCAGTGGTCTGAGTTTGTTTATTATAATATATTTACATAATTTATAGTGTCATTGTTCGGTTTTGGGTAGACTCCCTACTTACCTGATATAGAATGCCTACAATCTACAAAATTTTATAAACATAATATAATAACTAATTTACTTCATAGGTTTTTTTATAAATAATGTTTGTCTTTATATTATAAAAAAGTATAATGCAAATAAATAGATAGTATCAGTGTTTGTTGAGATCCATTATCATGGACTTCGACATTTTTTTTCATTGACGTAGACCCCTTGCAGGTTATCATAGACCCCTAGGGGTCGATATAGACCACTTTGGGATTCACTGATCTATACCAACACAATTATTATTTATGACTCATTTCACTTCACTAATACTACTAATATTTACCCACCTCTTTGGTTTTGTGGTTCACAGCATCGGCCTAAAGCAATAGATATTTCCTAATTAATTTGGTTGTTTCTGAGCTCGCTTAATAAGCTACCGATTTCAATACGTCACTTGTCAAAGTAACAATGCAATGCTTCGGTAATTAGAAGTCAATGAACAGTTCGTTCATATAGAGAACCCTAGGCGCCTTACTATGAGGACCACTTAGAGGTTAAAACAATATTAAAACAAAGACAGACTTTCAACGTACACTCAATCTTGCTTGCGCTGCGTTCCTCTATTCCTGTTTTAAGCGATCGTAGTAAGTAACTACTTGCAACGCTTTTTTGTCTCTTCGAACTTATTGTTACTTACTTGTTGACAAGAAGTCAAAAGCTTTGTTAGCGTAAATTTTACAAATATCTTTGAATATTAAAATGTCAATGTGATGATATAAGTCAATTATTTGCAACTCTCGTTAATGACTGCACTACACATTTTCGTTAACTACATTGTCGTCTCTCAGCCCCCACTCGCTGTCCATTGATTGTCTGAATGAAAACAATTATAGCTTCACTTCCAGCAGTACTGCTGATTCTAAATAGAATTTGAAAATAAGGTATTTGTTCCAATGGCGATCGGTAGCGATTGACTATTTTATCGCTCAAGACCACGTGTGGAAGTCGTGTCAAGAAAACTATTAATCAAAATATTGTTTTTATTTCTTACAATCGTAACGAGTGAGAACAATGTTTTTTTTAACTATGTATTGTAGTTTTTTACACGCTTTTTATTGACTTACTCTGTCCGTTTGTTTGTTTGTTTGTTTGTCATGATCAAATCTTGTAATCGATTTTTCGACCACTTCTACTGCTCCAATCGAGCTCAAATTTTTTTTACATGTGTATTCTAGATGACAATACAATATTCAATCATTTTCGAATCATAAAAATACATAATTATGTTGTAATAAATTAAAAACTTTTTAATATGAGAATTGGTTCAATGAAGCAAACAGATAGAATTTGATATAATGCATATGTTTAATTCTAATACTACATTTTCTGAACAATTATGTACATTTCTTTATGTTTGTTATAATAATCACGAGACTAAAAAGTAGTAAATAAAAAAAAAATTAAAAAAAACTTTTTAAAAAACACGCTTTTTACGCAAAGACTAAAAAACGTTTGAAAAAACTTTTGTTTGTTATAAAGACTAAAAAACATTTGATCTAAAAAGTAGTAAATAAAAAAAAATTAAAAAAAACTTTTTAAAAAACACGCTTTTATTAAAAGACTAAAAACCGATCTAAAAACTTGAAAATAAATATAAAGTCACGCTTTTAGAAAATTTGGGTACATATCAAGAAAAATTTCAGATGACAAAAAGAAATGTAACTCAAAAATTTGTCTATAAAATTTAGCAAATTAGTCCAAGAACTCAATGACTATAAAAGCGTGGGGTGTAAATGTTAAGACCATTAAATGAGTAATGTTTAATTTTGAACACCCCACGCTTTTATAGTCATTTAGTTCTTAGACTAATTTGCTAAATTTTATAGACAAATTTTTGAGTTACATTTCTTTTTGTCATCAGAAATTTTTCTTGATATGTACCCAAATTTTCTAAAAGCGTGACTTTATTTTTATTTTCAAGTTTTTAGATCGGTTTTTAGTCTTTTTAATAAAAGCGTGTTTTTTAAAAAGTTTTTTTTAATTTTTTTTTTACAAGTGTTGTCAACAAAATCAAACACCTTCTAGAAACAATGGTTTATTCTTTAAAGCAATGGAATACTGTTATGACTTGCACTCTTCCCGCCTGACTGAATAATGTCGCCGACCAAGTCTTATTTAATCATACACTTTAAAATCAAATGTGCAACTAAGTATTGGATAACGTTACGAACAGAAAAGAGACAGTAATCAAATCCGCAATCTATCATCATGCTATAACCTCAAGCACGAGAAGAAGAATTGCATATTTACACTACAATGACTGCATACAATAATTAAGATTTTAACACACGCTTGTTTTGTACCTAATTTCTATCACTATTAAAGTAGCCTCGTTTTTGTTGTATTCGGTGGGACAAGACCTCAACACAATTGAGAATTTGCGGATTGCTAGTGACCGGAGACAGACCCATTCCGCCATTGCGGACGGAACTAATTACTACAATAAAACACCGACAACCAACGCTCCGTCCAAAAGTAGTGGGCCACAATGTAATAGGTTGTAAATAACCTTGCCACAGATAAAAGAGACATTGTTAAGTTCAAATAAGCCCTAATAAATATTGGCTGTTGTTGAAACGTAGGGTTGGTCATTGTGGGAGATTTTTAAATACTTTTTTACTAATAATTAGCAGTTAAAAAAATATCTATTGAACATAAACTGGAACAGAACGAGCTGCAATTTTTATGGAGCCTGAATAGTGACACTTATGTCATGATCTTAATATGTAGTCGTTTTCTTTTTTTTTAGGATAGGGCAGCAAACGAGCAAACGGATCACCTGATGGCAAGCGAAAACTGTTGTCCATGGACACCCGCAACACCAGAGAAGTGACAGATGCGTTACCGGCCTTTTAAATGGGAATATGCTCTTTATTTGAAGGTTTCGATATCGCATCGGCTCGGAAATACTTTTCTTATGAGATTAATCTTTATTAACCGTTAGAGTGCTAAGCAGCGATTTTGCGCTGCGGCGATTTGTATCGTAAAGTGCGACGCACTTTTTTCTGTATAACCCAAAAAGATTTATCAAAATTGATTAATATTTGTCTAAATGAGAGTGTTTTATTTGACACCATAATTTTTTTTCCTTTAGAGTAATCAAAATATGCATAGCATTTTCCAATAGATTTTTACAAAATTTGCTTAGCACTCAAACGGTTAAGTTGAATTTGCGAAGAATATAAAAATACAAAATATTTACCAATAATATTTGCAGTCCTCTGGAAAAAATACCCTACATATTCCACCTCCTTTAAGAAAATAGCAAACTCTTCATACCTTCCACTTATCTGGGATCTGGTAGAAGTGCACATAATACTCGACGTTATATTCAATCGTCACTGACTCTTGGCAGTGACAACTGTTATTTATTTATATATTTATAAAATATATATTTAAAATATATATATGATTTTATAAGTAAAGAAAATTTAACAAATTAAGTAATTCGACGAAATTCACAACATTTTTGAAAATGTAAATTGGAAAGCTAAGATTAGTCCAAGAAAGGGATCAGACTTTAGTGCAGCCAATTACTTCCTGTCAAATGGACGGTTGAAATCTAGAAAGTCTGTCCAAATCGTATTAAAATCAGTCAAATATATTCAATCAATATATGAGCCAAATTGAAGGTGTCAGTAGATGTTGTATGGGATCAGTTGAAATAATAAATGTGTTATCGTGTTAAGCGTTTCAATCATTATTGAGGAATACAAAGCCAATATATTCCTGATCGAAAGCTTATATAACTTTTATAACAATTAACTATTATAATAATCTTACTGTTATACTTATTTCCTACTGATTGTCCTTTGTACTCATAACAATTTTGTCGGTTCCTTTTACATTAAGTAGTCCAATTACTGCACATTAAAAGGGACCAGTGACAGCCCTATTAGGGATCTTTCTAAAGAGCCGTCCAGCGTCTAAGACGTTACCGGGCTTTCTTTAAAACAGCGGGGTAGTTCCTTAAATCTTTGTCGCCAAAAGACAGGTCAGTTGCATTAGCCATTGTGGATCTCACGATTTCTGTTTTTATGTTTGCACTGATTCCGGCACCGCCTTCTTTTCCAATGTTATGTGAAATCGCTTCGGTGTTTGCAAACCATCCGCTTATGTACTCATCGCCACCCACTGCGTCTTTTTATACGTCCATTCTTAGTTTAAATTCTACTTCTTCTTTCTCGTGTTAAGGTTCATTATTGATTGTAATTTTGAAATCACTGCGTCTATTTGGCGGAACTTACTTTTTTTGTCTCATTTCGCAAGCGATTCAATCGTTTGTGAGTCATCGCTTTGAAGCCTTTCTATGGCTTTTTCAAAATAACCGGGTGTCAATTACATTTGGCCATTTAAATCGGCAGTTTCGGAACCTGGTCGCGATGGATGGACAATGGTGCCGGCGGCTATGGGCGCACAAAACGTGTCCATTGTACGCGAAATTGGTTTTGTACTTTTTTACGGAATTGTTTGCAACTGAAGCAGGGTTCTGTTATTGAACTTCTATTATTAAATTATAAAGTCAACCTATTTTGTAGACTTCAATATAGCATGTGAGAAATTGAAATGTCTTCTTGTTGTCGGATTATAAGTAGCACCTAATTTTGACAATTGATGGTAAAAAAAAAAAAAAATTATTACTAATATCTATATGATAGTAAATTATAATAATTAATTATCTATATGATAGTAAATTATTATAATCATTATAATTTTATTATAGTTAGTTATTTAGATGGCTCAGTACTTCCACATATAGTGAGTCTTTTAGGCTACCACTAGATATCAGTATTGCAACTAGGGAAACCAAACCATCAACCATCCAACCATCTTCAGTCCAGTCAAACTTGATGACGTGTTTTGATGGCATGGCGCCTACAGTCTTCCAGTCTAGGGTACTCAAGTCTCGTCTACCTTAATCGCCTGTTACAGGCGAGCTTACTCTGGACTCCTCTAGAATTGGTTTTTTTTATCATAAAGATGTTGTGACATTGTTTTCATGTCGTTAAATATCATTCTTTTGCCTACGCCCTATTATTTAAACAACAAATCATTTTGCTAAAGAAGTCCACATCAGAACCAGAATCACTCACTCGGTGCTCCATCCAGTCCCGCGGGTGGGGTTAGAATATCGGCACTCTTGCTAATATAATGTCTTTTTCTTAGTTGATGTCTTTATATTGTGATCGAAGTAAATCTATTCTTCTACGTGTTCAGATAGTTTAACATATAGATGACGTTACGTCTTAACAAATATTGCTACTTTAAAAAAAATGTTGTATTAAAATACAATATGTACAATGATACTTGTACTTTATTCCACTAATTTATAGTGGAATAAAGTACAAAACATAATAATATATTTTCAATAAATCAAGTCAAAAAACAGTTGATAGAATAAGTAAATGAACATACACCCGATTTGTATGTTTATATTTCTTAGGAATTTTTCGTTACAAAATTGTAAGTATTCCACAATACAACACCTCAACTTGGAAAATATGCATTCGATTATCTGATCATTAGTTATATGTCTTAATTATATTTGTATTATATGTTTATATAAATCTCTTTCTTTCTATTTTCCAGGAAGCAACCGTGATGTTGGCAAGTTAACGTGTAGTAGAGAGCAAGATATATTTTTCGTAAAAAAATGTTTACGTTATTTTGAATAACAAAGTTATCCGAATATATTTGTGTATTTATTTAATAATAGTATATTATACAATGCTGGAGATTATATTCAGGATTGTAGGAGACGATGAATTTAATCAAGATTCACGCACGTAACGCAAACACGGTAGCAAATGTTATTTATTGTTTACTAGCGATCCGCCCCGGCTTCGCATGGGTACATTACTGATACTAAATACACTACAGAAAAACTGCGAGCGTTGTAAATAACAGTTTGCAATGTAAGCGGAAAAAATGTAATAACCTCAAAAATAACAGTATTTCTCCACTATTATTTTCCTTTCTCTTCAATCACTATCTACTAAGAATAGCGCATCAAAATCCGTTGCTAAAGATTTAAGCATACATAGGGATATAGGGACAGAGAAAGCTAATTTGTTTTATACTATGTAGTGACTTATATAATATGCAGCGAGGCTATATAGAATATAATGACAGCTCTTAAGATTGATAAATATCTGATAGGCACACGATACACACGCATGGATAGCACACGCACCTAAATCGCAATCACACCGAGGGGGGGGGGGAGGATTAACACTTGCTAGGAGAGAGAGCCTAATAATACAAGTTGACTTCACGCATTTCTTCTCGGAAAAAAAAAGATAAGACTTACCGTTTACGTAGTACTTACAGTATGTGTAGTACAGTCCAATATAATTTCACATACGTCCCCGTCGAGTTACACGAGCCTATATATCCCAACCATGATAGAGTGATTAGGCCTTAGTGAACCACGCTAGCCTAATGCTGATTGGTTGACTACATACAACATAGAATTTCTTCCCAGGTGTATACACGTTGCCTCACGATGTTTTTTTCGCCGTAAGACCGGTAATAAAGGTACAGGATCGAATGCGGGCCTCCGAATCATTTGATTCGTAAGCCAGTACCGTTCTCAAAATTGTAGTCAAGGAAACTTATTGAAATACACGTGGAACCGACAGACTGCGTCCTGTCAAAAAAAAAAGATTAGTAAAGTGGCAGTTTCTTGTTCCTACTTATTTTATAGATTATATCGCATAGCCAACTAAATTGCAAAAAAGGTCCAAATGAACTATTACATTTTGTAACTATTAAATTTTGAAACGTGACATTAAATCCTCCAACGATGTATTCTGTGCTCCAACACACACACGCACACTATTTTGATAGATATAATTGAATTTCAACTAAATATAGCGTTAATAAAGCGCAAATTGTCTCTGATGTTAGAAACATACCTACATTGTATAGACTGTTGTCTATTGAGTGCTTGCAATATGAACTTTATACAATAACAATAAAACTCAAACCGTGTTATTCCATGACCTAAACGTCTGGCCTGGTCTAAACGAAAACTCGGGTTTAACTCAGATTTTAATGAAATTGATATTGCAAGACCAACGGACCACGGTTTACCCAAAGAACCGGGTTTATCTCTGGTTTAAAGATACATACATAAACTAGGCTACCCCTTAGTAAAACGAAATTATGATTTTTGACAGCTGACAATTTGTAGTTTGTGCATACGTATCTCTAAGTAGATAGGTGTCATACTGCGTAGGTGATTTGTGTTTGCGGTTGTTCGGTTTTTATTGTTCTTGCTATTAGTTTATTTTCTTGATATTTCACGGACTTTACGGCTTAATAATGGATATTGATTTACTCAATGATATGGATTTAGACGATTTGGATAATTTGGACACATTTCCAACTATACGTCGTTTTATGAACTTAGAATTATGCACAGTTAACATTTTAATTTTCAAAATGTCCTTATAAAAATATAAACTAGGTAAGTACATACCTTGCCTTCTTGGCACCAATTATAGGATCTCTTATTATTTTCCATTTTTATATAAGTTTATTAAAGATATCATTGTAAAATTCAAAGAAAACGAAATGATTTTGTTTAGTTCAATGCTTTGGTGTCAAAAGGGCGGCAAATGTTGAATAGGTACTTAATTTACGTTCCAACAAGCAATTTTTACAACGTGAAATGTATTATTATATTTACTATATATAAGAACAAATGTAAGTACGAATATTTTTTTTCACACTTACATTTCTTTTTATATATACTTTAAAATGAAATTTATCTTATAAAATAAATGTTTTTTATCAACATTGTAGTTTTATTTTCACTATAGTTATGAAGTCGGTTACAAACGAAGCTGCGTGAAATGGAACGACTATTGGTTTACTAATAAAATTGGCTAAAACTAGGGTGCCAAAGCCGTTAAAAACGAACGAATGAATGAATGATATTCTTTAGACTCGGGTTTTGGAAGATCGTACTTGAATTTGTTTTTGTAATAAAGTCCGGTCTAAACCTTGGTTTAGACCCAAACTACATAGACGTGGTTTAAACCCGAGTTTTAGAAGTTTTTGTTAGAAAAACGGCTGCTTTTAGGGTTTTTCCGATAATTATTTGAATTTTTCTCGCCGTATAAACTTAGTAAATTGAGCTGTTTTATAGATTTAAGGTACTTCCCCTCCAGGCCCCATCTTTTTTTTTCACCTTGTATAAGAGAAGAAGATTATAAGTAACCATAAGGATGTATATCAACATTATCTGTGTGAGTAACTCTGACTTACCTTTTACTTAGCTTTTTTTACTGTGCTTTGGTTTGACGTGTCTTACACTAGGCAATGAGATTATAGTGACTTTACATATTATGTCATAAATTGGCGCTGTTGGCACACTGTTGTTCTTGGCTTGTGTTGCGAATTAGCTACAAATATCAAAGGAATTACATATAGGTAATATAGTTGACTGTAACCCCAGTGTTTGTTTGCGTAAATCCCTACTAATATTATAAACGTGAAAGTTTGTAAGTATGGATGGATGTTTGTTACTCTTTCACGTAAAAACTACTAAATGGATTTTAATGAAACTATACATATATGTATACAACATAAAAGTGTAGCAACATAAAAGATAATGTATTCTCCTATGTATTTGTCATTGAAAATCAAATCGATTTAGAAACTGTGAATTGTTTAGAACACAAGAAAATCACCGACTTTTTAATTAGACTAAACCTTTCATTGTTGTTTTATTTTTCTGTAACGTGTGCAATGTAAATAATAAATATGATTATTAAAATTTCTGTATTTTGTTAAACCAATCCTTCTGACGCATTTGAGTAAAAATGGGAACAAGGGTACATACCTACAACTATATTAACCTATCCCTAACATAGACCCTTGACAACCTAAAACCTCTATAACTTAAAATATTTTGTGATTCCCTTGGACTTTAGCTTATCGAGGTTCTACTGTAATAATAAAGCCTATATATCAAAATAACACAGGCTACAATTTATAAATATGTATATTGTGCGAATTGTCCATAGATAAGTGAGTGAAGAAGTCGAAGTACTTTTCGAACGAATTATATAGTAAAACATCATAAAGTTTGCAAATCAGACTAATTTTAGTGATAGTACTACTATTTCATAAATTTTTCTTTTTTTATTATATATGTACAATGGAAAAATATGGATACAACTAACATGAAAAGAATTGCTTTCTGCTTAAAGAAATTGAATCTGATTCATGTTTAATTAGAAGCATTCCGGAATAAACAATCGCGAATCCAACGGTACAAGTGATTCACATTGCATTTGTCTCTGGAGCGTAACGTTCCGGTTGTAAGGAACGTGATCCGTTAGTTTCAAGATCACCTCCAAACATAATGAACAGTTCGAAAAAATTATTGAATCCAATACAGAAATGCAAAAAGTCAACCATATTAATTTGTGTGTTAAAATAAAGGCAAATTTAAAATAGAAATGCAACATATCAATTTGAATGAAAAAGATCAAAGATTGTTACAACATTTATAGATTTAACTGACATAATTAAAAAAAAGTGATTATATACAGAAATATAAGAAATCAATACGCCTCCGTAGTCGAGTGGTTAGTACACCGGTTTGTACTCGAGCAAAAAAAAAGGTACAAATTATCTTAATCATAGTTGTTAAATTGTATTTCTATTAAAAATATTTGTATATGTATAACATATGTATGTCTATTCGTTACCCTAGATCCCATAACAAAAGCCTTGCAGCGCTTACTTTGGGCTAGGTTAGTTGGTGGAAGTGTAAGATTTATTTATTTATAATCGAAACTCTTTGTCGACATTCAGCAGAAGAATGGTAGTGATGCTATTGCTGCACAAATCAAAGGTGATATTTCAGTTATATGATAATTAGAAATATTCTAATATTAAATAAGAATTTATAATATCTGCTTCTATAGTTCGTTCTCAACCCATCTAATATTTTACGGACTCCAATTTTTTGTAAGAAACTTAAACCACAAACTTTATATTTCTGCATCACCTGAAGGTTCACTGCTGGAAAATGCCTAAGGCATTAAGTCGGCCGTTATATTCCATCATACAAAAAATTAAATAAATAAATAAATAAAACAACGCATAAACAGTGACTAACATTATTATGTATTTTACTGGGGATGGAGTTACCTCGTAGTGCTAGGAAAATCATTCTTGAATACCATATTTCTTTTTAAAGTTCTTAATTCAACTGAATTCTAACATGAATCACCATACGTAGAGCTTTCTGGTCGTAACGTAACAGCAGGTATTCCAGTACCACAGTCAAGTAAAGAGGGCGAATAGAATAAAGTTGAGAAAAAAAATGTAGTTAAGAAGTCGATTTAAATTTTAAATTTAGAAGTTTGGAATCCTAATTCTTGCTTAGTACGATATCCCTCTTGCTTGACGATTATAGACGAACGTATATGAGGGACGACGAGACAATATTTAGAAGGCAAGTTATATATTAAATCCTATGTGCTTGTCTAAGAACTTAGTACTTTCCTAGATTACTGACTTCAAAAACTAAAAGAAATACTAGCCGTAGATGGAATGGCGCTTAGAACGCTGCGATGGAAAGTACCTTGATGAGCGCTAATACTGCTTCTACAGAACCTTCACTTCTGATCATCTCCACTCATCACCACTCATTTACATCACAACTGCGAGGCTCGAGTCTACCCTATGTTAGGGCAACTGAGTCTTAGTCAACCAGGCTGGCCCAGTACGGATTGGTTAACTACATACATTTTTGAATTTAAAATTTCTTTCACTGGTGTATGCAGGTAATGCTGTATGTATTCTTCACCGTATGACCGTCATATAAATGTGCATATGAAATTCGTTAAACGAATGGCATGGCAGAATCGATCTCGAGCCGATTCGTTGACCAGTACGAAACCATAGCGCCACTGTTGATCCTGTGATGAGTAAACATGGTAAAAAACTATTTCGATCGTCTAGAAACTCGCTCTAAGCTAATAAGTTTGATATTGAGTCATCAATCATCAAAGCTTAACGAAAACCAACGCTATTACAAGTAACATAAACAGCTGACTCAAGATCAACCTGTTAATATTGACGCATTGCTATATGTACATTTGAAATTCGGATAAGGGAAAACATAATGGTATATGCAGGAACGAAGCCTGTATTAAAGAGCATTTTGCTTGTGCACTTAACCATTTACCTTAGACGATACCAACGTATAATTTTGACAGATAACTTTTGTACAAAAAAAGTTCATATTCTTTTCCGGTATTCTCTGTGGGGTATGGTAACCTTTATCACAGCATAGATATAATATGATAGATAGAAATAAAAATCCTTTTCTTTTCACGATATTTTAGTTTTATAATACAATTTTACTTATTAAGTTAGTCTACTGGTGGTATTTTACAATGTTGCAGGCTAAACGTCTAGTGGTGAGTCACCAAGTATGCGGCGGTGTAATGACTCATCCATTGAACTAGGCCACTGGCACATAGTAGCGTGGGGAAGCATCTACAGTGATCATGTAAGCAAGTAATACAAGCAAGTAAAATTAGGTTTTTCGTTACAATTCAGGTGGTTATAATATTGCTTTGTCACCACACTTACTCATGCAAGTTAGATTTGTCACAAACCTCATTGATTTATTACGTTTGGCGCAGTAGCTGAGTGATTGGCTACTACGCAACGGGTCGCGGGTTCAATTCCCGCACGGGACTGATATTTTGTATGACCTACAAAAGTTTGTTAAGTTTGTAAGTTACTGGGTGTATGTGCATGTGAGGTTTTTATGTTTGTTGCTGTACCCACGACACAGGATAAAAATACTAGTGTGTTTTCTTGTAATAGTGTTTGTGAGAGATACATAATAAAGCAAAGTTTGGAGTTAATACAACTATGGAAAAATAGTCAAATTCGATATCAAATATTTGTTGTATAGTTACACGAGAAATTAAAAAAGTTAAAAATATATCGTATTATTATGATTAATTAACGGTCATTATGATTAATTATCTTGCAATCCAATTACTGTATTCACAATGTAATTAAAATACTGAATTCGCTATTACCAAATAAGGTTGGTGATGGAAGGCTGAACATTCAAAATAAAAAAGTACTGACTATATATTTATATATAAACTAATAATAAAAAGTTAATCAAACTCAAAAAAAACGCCAAAAATAAAAAAAATATTCTGAAATGGCCACCCTTGTCATTTAGGGATATAAAAATATATAGTCCCATTCACATACTAGCTAAATATAGTAAAAAAAATTATATACATCGTCCAAACCATTTCAGTGGAGTTCGATAACAAACACTGTGACATGAGATTTTTAAATTTTTAATAATTTATTTATATTTTATGACACACAAAACGTAATAGAATTGTATTATTGACATATATTTCTCAGAAAGATTAGATTAGGTATAATATTACAGATTATACAATGTATAAATTGACCAGAGTATATTATATTATTAGGTATAACACATAACTATAACAATATACAGATTTCCAACCAAGTTAATAAGTAACAGATGGCAATATAAAACTTAAATAGCATAAACATTTAACAGACACGTCTTAATGTATTATACATTAAAACGCTCTTTTTGAATTTTGAAAAAATCTATTAGGTATCTCGTTATTTTTTTGAGTTGTCATTGTATTGACCACACATTCGAACAACTGCGAAATATTATTTTTTCGCACTAGCAACAAGAAAACGTTTGCGA
This sequence comes from Scirpophaga incertulas, assembly GCA_036419045.1. Lineage (NCBI taxonomy): Eukaryota > Metazoa > Arthropoda > Insecta > Lepidoptera > Crambidae > Scirpophaga > Scirpophaga incertulas. The sequence continues at coordinate 33,596 of JAYEAL010000138.1, read as the reverse complement.
AACCGTCACGCGCTTTAAATTATACATTTTTTGTTAATTACTGTAATTTTAAAAGATATTCTGAGAGATAATGAAAGATAATTTATGAAATAATGTAATAAATAAAATGTGCGGTGTGAAAGGAGATGTAATGACAAAAATCGAGGAGAGAATGCTTAGATGGTTTGAACACGTAGAAAGAATTAACAAAAGACGGCTGTCGAAAGACATATATAATAGGAGATAGGAGAGATCTAGAAGGTAGTTCAATACCGCCTTCAGCGAACCATTTCAACCAAAATCAGCAGAGGATTCGTAGACCGCGACACGTCCTTAGCGATCGCCCCAATCAATTAACGCAGGACCTTCAAGACTTGTTAGCGGCGGCGTCTGAGCCGTCGCGCCCCTCGCCATCCCCTTCTCGGCAGCCTTCTGCTTAGCCTGAGTTTAGTCGGTAGGTTTGTCGGTTTGTCGGATCGAGCCGCCTCGATTCGCCAGGAGTCCGACATAATCACCGTGCCACTTGCCGTTGCGGTGGTATCCATGAGGATTATCAGCCTTCCTCTCCTGAGGAAAAAAAAATCTTGAAGGAGGGGCAGGTTAAGAATTAACTACCTAAAATTATCTAAACCTACCTGTAACCGACGAGCGTGCATGAAAGTATTGAAGCAATTCGAGGAAGCCACGGAAGTATGTTTAGATCTTAGTAAGTTAAATATTATTCTGTTTACTTTCACCCATAATAAAGAGGCATGAGTGTATATGTATGTATGTGTTTTAGAACAACAAGTTTTACAAATTCATAATTATAAAAGCAACAGCACAACAATGTGCCGATTTAATCTTAAGCTATAAAACGTGTGAACGCAAATAATGAAGGTAGTGATGATGCTGATTCACAAGGAAATGGTGATATAATCGGTTTTCACATTTCCTGCAGCGATTAACTTAATCGGTGACGTTTCGAGATATCTACATTACTAAATAACAATAGCAGCAACAAAACAACATTATTAACGTTTACAGTAACAAAAGAAACTGCAAAACATTAGCATATATATTTATGTACAAGAGTACCAACAAGTCGCTGTCTCAGCTACACTTGATATGTAGAGGTGGCGTACAATAATCAATCTTAAAATTTAAAAAAAAGAAAGAAAATATATACCTATATAGCAATAGATTTGGTCATTATTTCACCTAAGAATTTGTTACAATATGATCGAAGATAGGAAAAAAGATTTTAACAAAAAAAATAATTGGTCTTCATATAAGAAATAGGACTTTTTTGTACGTACATCTGATATTACTTTTTTATAACTTTAGTGTGAATTCTAATTAATATTGATTCGCTTGTAATCTCATATCTCCTTCATCCATCCATCTCAGGGTTGTTTAACTTGTGTTTTTAGTCAATTTTAAAATAACATGTCCTTTTTCCTATTTAATTAACATTTATCGTCATATTTTGAACAACTCACACTAGCTCTACTAATAATATTAATATACTTATAAAATTAAATAAGTCTATAATACCTATACTAATATTGTAAACGCGATAGTTTGTAAGTATGAACTTTGCACTTAGATACTTTAAGCGAGTGTTTTTATATTTAAAAAACTCGTTTAAATCTGCCGTACTATAATAGGAAATAGGGGATACGTTCGATCGTATAATATGTTACCTGTGGCTATACTATATTAAAACCAATGGCGACAATATCAGTGATCATCACATAATTATGTGTCGCTATACGACACGCCATTTTCGAATTAGTTCATAACGATGTCGCTTATGGGTGACCATTTTTTCCATTAAGTCAATCAAATCTTTATTCGCATAAAATATTAGTAAGAAAGATGAGAACACAATTTTAATTTCCATTACCAAATTTGGCAAATATATATTTATAAATATTTTCGATATGATTTAAATTGTTATGTCAAATACAATACATACAATTATTATTAGTATTACTAATAATAAAAATTCTAACGACATTTTCAAAATTTCTATTTAATCTATTAATATAAATTTAATGTTTCTTACACACAAAATTTGGATAATATACGATATTTATAGATTTATAGATTAGTCATGTCAAGTTATAAACATCTAAGACAATGATATAAATAATAAGTAGCGTCCGAATTCGGTCAATTGGTGCAATTTTATTAAGTCATAGTGAGAGAGAGAAGACGTCGCTTCTCGCTTCTACTCTATTTAAGTTAGCCCTATGCTCTTTTCTGTCCCGTAATTTTTAATTTACGTTTACTGTTGTATTACGAAAAGCTTAACAGTGGCAGTAAATAATACATTACAGTGTCCATTGTTCTGTGATTTTGTCTCTCTAACTAGAATTCTCTCGAACCTATAGTTTTCCAATTATATTAATATATTAATTGCCTAAAGCTTTAGACAACAATGCTTCCAGATATATCTGGAATAAAGTTATTCTTTAATTATATTATTACGCACTAGCTGTGCAGGTGACTTCATTCGCGTGGAATAGTCACTTTGGGTAGCATTATTATAGTTCAAATTTCTAGCTCAAAAAATAGCACTAATCCTTTACAATCTTTTTTCAGCATTAAAAAGTACTAAAAGTATAAAGAGTACTAAAAGTACCTATATTCTTTCTCAGACTTTAGACTATTTGTGTACCAAATTTCATTAAAATCAGTTTTGTAGTTTCGGCGTAAAAACGCGAAAGACAAACAGACTTACTTTTGCATTTATAATATTAGTATGTATTTCTAAAGTACTATGAAGATGGATATGTAGAGTGATAAGAAAGGATAAAGTGAGAAATTAACGTTTCAGGGGAAGTTTGAAAGTAGCTCCTTTTGTTTACAAGGTGAGAGAAAAGATACATTGTTGGAGAAATATCATGTTACTAGGAAAGTTATGGATATAAAATGGATGGGCGTATATTAGGAAGAAGAAGACCGAAGAAAAGATGGACTGTGTGAATGATGATAGGTTGAAGAAGGGGGTGTGTTGAAATACCGAGGGATAGAGAAGAATAGAAGAGAAAGAGATGATTCGCCGACCCGAAATAAAATTGAGAACAGGGCAAGAGAAAGAGGAAGGATTACCAAAGCATATAATGAAAATAATCCTTAGCTACACAACATAGTAGCGTAAGTCGACATTTAAAAGATGCGACATTGTCACGTGCTCGCAAACGCTGCGAAAATATTTTCCAACCGTCGCTTTATAACCTTAATATTAAATTCAGGACCAACAAACACGTAGTTTGGCATTATTTCTCGGAAGATGTCTGCTGGGTATGAATAGCTTGGATATTTTAATAACATTTATTAAGGGACGTGACGCATACTATCTGATGGGATGGGGTGAGATCTGTGAAAGAGTTGGACTCGCACACGAAAGGTTTCGTACTATTATCTATAAAAAATGAAAATAATAATATCTGTTATATGAGAACCCCTTTTAAATATTTATTTTATTTCCATTTAATTTTTTATTTATAAAGTGAAAATATAACTAAATTTTCTATATATATTTCAAATGTTTATCTTTTGCCATCCCAATATCGCTAAAATCATTTTCGTTTTATGGAAGCCCCTCTTAAATATTTGTTTTATTGTAATTGTATTATTTATTTATAAAGTGAATATATAACTAAATATTTTGGAAATATTTGAAGTCTATCTCTGAACATTATCAATATCCAGCAAAAACCAGCAAAACAATTAAAAAAAAAATTTACACTTATTATCATGTCAGGGTGTTCAATTGAACTACGAAATCGGCTCTTATCATGTAGATAATAGAGGCGACCTCAAGGTCAACATATATATACTGCGATTTGCAATTTGCAACCGTGTGTACAAAAGTGATAATTCTGTTTGACATTCGATTTTATTTGAACTCTGCTTTTGACATTATGTTGTAAAATAAATATTTGAATTTAGAACTCCAATGAATACCGCAATATCACAAAGGATAATGAACTTGTAATATAAATGTTGACTCCGTCTTATAATTTGGAACAATGCCTAGAGCGTTCCAACTTTAAATATGTCTCGGTTACCTCGAAGGTTATCGACTTCGAGCCTGACCTACGCCAATCGTCTGCGGATTCGAAGACTCGACCCGCCATGTTGCCGTCTCGCAACTTAAAACTATGTCTGCGCGATTTTATTGTGGTTCAACGACTTTTTGTTACAGATTTCTGATTGGACGTTCTTGTCGGTTTGACGAATTTAGAAATATTCAAAATAAGAATAGACAACGTTGACTATAAGACGGTACTATGAGGGCATTCATGTACCTAATACGTAAAACGTATAGAATAATTTTTTAAAGCCTTCAATTAACTTTGGGATTGCAACGCGTTTATATAATAATATATATTCTATTAAACATAAATTAATTACTATTTTGTTATTTTATACTAATGCGGTCACCTAACATTTTCGCGCGCCGACACTGGTTCAGAATCTGTCTGACTTCACTGTGCTACTGACCCACTACCAACTTCACGTTGGTTGGCGTTTTGTGACTCCATATGTCAAAACGAATCTACGTTCGTTTGATTCTCTATATCGGTCTTTGGATTATTATCTTTATTGTATTAAATATTATTTAATCCAAAATATTTGTGTTATTTCATAAATTCCGTATTTGGAACCCTCTTGAAAGCAAAAATTTTCCGATTGCTGGTATCTAATGGTTGAGGAATCTTCTCAAAACCTAAAACTGCGAAAAATTCCATTTTTGAAAAACTTTTATTTTGCCGGTTAGTAAACCAATCGTTAGTAAATAAAAGTCTGCTGGCGACCACGGCCAGTGCAACCTGCGCCGAAACGTCAAGCCAATAAAGGTAAAATGCATGTTTCGCGTTAATTCCCGGAATAATACTATTATCAACATGCAACGCGATAGTTTAAAAGTTAGTAGTAAACAAATGTTCTCAGCTACACTACTAAGATTGTAATGCCAATTACATATTATATTGTTCCGATGCAGTCATATAGCACTGCTTTGTAGCAAATATGTAAAAAGACGAAACATCAACAAAGCATTGAACTTACGAGTAACATAGGTCGTTATCCGCATATGTATTTTATTGCTAAGCACACTTGCATTGTAAATAATGGAAGAGACACCATTAATATTTCTTGTTTTTTTTTCTTATTTACTCATAAGCCGTGAAATCTCACGTTGTGAAGAATCATTTTTATTGGACAACTCTATATTATTGATATGATATATTTTGTATATTATATAACTTGACAATGTCTATACTACCGTCAGGACCTGATAGTACGGGCAAAGGATTTATCCAGAACAATCCTGCTATGAGCGCATAATCTAGCTTCACATACAAAATTGTTTAGTTAATTTATTTAAAATTCTAAGCAGTTATATTTTATTAATTGTAGGTATTACAAAATAATCATGATGAAAATTTATATTAGGATTATTCCATTTCTACACCAAAATCTCACAGTGCATGTTCATAAATTCATTAATAATTTTTTTTTGAAATATAATAATAATAATAATCTTTAAAGTCACTTAGGCATATTATCTCTGGTTGTCCTCATCTTTCAATCATTGTTCCGATAGTTGTGTCTGCGAATGGCTTGATAGCAAAGAGTCTTGATCAACATCTTAAGAGGCTCTCGCTTGATGGATGGATTAAGGGTCGGATACAAAAAGCAGTGATTTTCGACACGGCGCGTATTGTCCGGAGATTTCTCTGTCTGCAGCCCTAACCATCGGTTTGTTTGGGCCTTGTCTCGCTACCGGCGGCATACTAGGTTTAAGTTTTTATAGTATTTATATTTATTTTATATATCTATATTGTAAAAGCTTAAATTTAATAATCTTTATTTACTCACACATAAGGTATTGGATATTAGAAAAGGAGGCTATATAATAATATTGTTTTACAACTAAAACCTAAATGTGATAGTCTGGAGTCTGAAAAAGGATGAACCTGCGCTACAGAGCTCTAGACATTAATGTATTTTCCCCCTTGCCATCCCCTTCACGGCAGCCTTCTTCTTAGCCACGAGTAGGTTTCCATCAACATAGGCCGGAGCCACTTTGGTATGCCGTGCCTCTTCTAGCGCATATGCTCTCTTTATAGAGCAGCGCTGACTGTGTCTCTCCTGAGGCGCGGTCCTCCCTATCACGTCAAGCCATAGGGTCAATAAGACTAACGGCTTAGGCTGAGTTTAGTCGGTAGGTCTGTCGGGTCGAGCCGCCTCGATTCACCAGGAGTCCGACATAATTACCGTGACACTCGATGTTGCGGTGGTATCCATGAGGATTCTCAGCCTGAGGAAAAAAAAAGGATGGGAAATCAACATCATGACAGATAAAATAATCAATATACAACATATGTAAGCCTTTACACTTACTGGCTTCTTACTATATTTCTGAGTGACTTCCATTAAATTAACATCGCGGTCCTCCACATGTCCTGTTAATTTAATTTTTGGTTTACATTGTTGAGGACCGCCCAAATCCCGATGACCGCGGTTCGACAGGTTTTACTGCGCTAGACGGACGGCTTAATCAAGCGGAATAGCTGCAGACATAACTGGCACTGCTTTTATGTGGCGCCATGTTTGTTTGTAATGTGTCGTTGGTTATGTAAATCAAAGGAATGATACCAGGTTGAATAGGAGTTCTGGCATTTGAGGCCTTGTATTTTTTAATGCAACAATGTTAGTAAAAATAAACCACCAATTTAATGTCGATTATCAGAAATAGAAAGAAAAGAAAAAGGAACATTTATTCCACACATATAAAAAATGAAAAGAAAGACTATACTAGGTTCGTCTGCTTACCTAAGTCTTACCTATTTCTGCCGCAAGATGGCAGTGTTTGCATTGCTATGTTTCAGCGTGAAGGGTAAGATAGGTAGTGAATTTATTGCGTCACATGCACGTTGCATTGTAGTTTTGTGGAGTTGCAGATATGCTGCGAATCAATTAAGAAACTCTTATACTATAGGTAACCATTTGAAAAACTGAAACTTAACTATTAATTGTATGAGAATAATAAAATTAATTTAACTGTTTCGAATTTTTTGCAATACTGTAAATTGTATATGACTATATTAACTTGGGTATGCCATGTCTTGGTAAAGTGTCGACCAAACACTTTGTATACATTAAATAAAGATAATCTGAAGTATCTCTATCAAAGATTTAATAGTAGTAACAAACATACCTCACAGCTCTACTTATAATTGGTGCTACTTAAAATAACATGTTTATTAATTTATTAAAATGTTATACTGTAAATACATGTGGTAACGTTTTGTCCGAATATGAAATCAATAACGGTCCAAAGGTTTAACATTGCTTAGTGAAGAAGTTTTCTAATACATTATTTACTTACTCCATTATATAAAAATACTTTTCCATTTTATTGTTTTATCAATTTTAGGTAAATTAAATTTTTACAATGCTATTTTTAATTGTTAACTTAATACAAAAGGATTTTGTTAAAATAGAAACCTTTAACATATTTTTTTTGACATAGATATATACTTTAATCTACTAGTCTACTATAATAAGTACCCGTTGAAGTCTAGCTACCAAAATTTGATATGTTGACAGTAGTTTAATAGTCAACGGCATTAGTCGGCATATATTATAATAATATGTGTGTCAATTTGTACAAAGAACATTTAAGAATCAAGTCCGTGCTCACTTCCTGTCAATGATCTCCTAACTTAAACTAGTTGTGGCCTATTTTTGTCCAGTCCAATTACTGCACCAATCCCTTATTTAAATCTCCTTTTATTACTTCCTTGGTTTAAGATTACATAGAAGAGATTGCTATTTAACAATAAGGCCGTCTGTTGTATATTTGTTATTTGTTGTATTTTATATTCTTGTTTTTGATATGCAATAAAGAAAACACACACACACACACACACATATAATATATATATATATATATATATATATATATATATATATATATATATATATATAAATCTTGATGTTAAATCACTTTATAGATACACATACATAAAATTATATATGACATAATTTCAAAAATATCTTGATCACTAGTGCTTTAATACTAATTATTTCTGTCCCTCTCATATTTTAAGTGATTTTATACATACATGGAACTACATATTCTTATTATATACCTAAATTAAGTACAATGCATCATAAACAAAAAAAATGTTAGATCAAGAAAAATTGTACGACTATTTCGTACGACAAATCTTCGTCGACATACAACAATAGCGTAGCATTAGCAATATTTTCCTCGAAGAAATTTATGTGACATCATGTAGCGACGTGGAAATTTCGCCAGCTAAATATTACAGGTTCTGTCCTCTCGTAAATTATGCCTCTTACTGTATTCTTAAGATACGAACTGGAGGGAAGTCTGGCGAAATATGTGGAGTGCCTCTTATTGTCCAAGATCTTGGGTAGCGCTCACGAAAATTAAAGAGTATGTTGGTCCTTTGTGTTGGAAGTATGGATATTTGTGTACGAGTTTACTGTTATTACCCTGTGTTATTCGTAGAGGATATAGTGATTGTATTTAGTTAGTACATATATACAATTTTCTATTGTGAACAAGTATTTGAAATCAAACATTATAATCAATGAAACAACGCATTACCAAAACAATCGAAGTGCAAATTATTTGTTACAGTGAGAATTAAGGTTTGGTACCGGGAAAATATAAAATATACGAACATACCAAACTTTCAAATACATATACAAACTTTAAATAGCATATAATAAATATTCATATGCACATTACTTATATATCTGATGAGTCTAGACACACATTGCATTCTTTTTAAATTATTTTAAAACCTTCTCAATATAAGAAGTCTGTTTTGAGAGATGTCATCGTCGTAGATAATCTGTCAAAACTATGAAATTTCGACATTATCATTTTTATTTAATCTATGGTTTTGATTGATAATAAATGATGCTATTTGTTAAACTAAACTAAACTCCAATTATTCCAATATATAACCGAATTCAAAACTATACGTATTTTATTTAATTAAAATACTTAATCATATTATTGATACTAAAAAGTCCATTTAATTTGGCGCCGAATATTTCTTTTGATCTGATTTTTTTAATACTACTGAATTAATTGGGATAAAATTTATATGAAACGCTCCTCAAATATGATCTACCGAATAATAAAGACATCAAAATTGTATTTATAATCGCCTTACAATACAGGCAAATTGATAACCTCTTCCTTTTTGGAAATTGTTTAAAACTAGGTGCTTAATATCAGAATCAATTTTAAACAAGAACATACCTGTACAAACAAGTTAATTACATTCTCACGCGAACTTCATATACAACCGTTATCTTAAACCGAAAAAACTTAATCAAAATCATCTCTCCAGATCCTATCGCAAGTTTAATGATGCGTCTAACACATAATCCTCAACCAGCGCCATCAGTAAAAAGACCACTAGACTCATTGAAATTTTTTGTTGACAATATTACATTATTCACAATATTAAGATACCCTTCTATGTTGGATACAATGAGTACTTGTTATGTGCTGTGATCTATGAACTTGCGTTTTTTGTGTCGTTCCTTCCTAGCTTTAAACTCATCTTCCTTGTAGATTGAGATACGTTTGCAATTTACTACAGATAATATTTGTATTATATTCAAGCAGTAATAAAAGCCTTTAGTAGTAACTGACGGGTTTTAATAGATAAGACATAGATGGAATTGGATACAGAGATTGCTTAATTCATATAGATATTCTCAGAGGAAGAAAATTTCAATTTGCCGCAGGAATTTGACAAACGCCATAATAGAAAATTTTACAATTTGCTAAACTTCACGAGAACGGGTTGTCGATTAATATTATTTTTGTACAGAATTCTATATATATACATATATACCAACTAGGTATTTTTTGAAGTCGGTGCGCGGAGAAGGGTAATATGTTTGATTAGATAAATGTGTATGCTTTAATTTCATCACTCTTACTTTCCTATAATTTGGGCAGGCACCGACTTCAAAAAATATCTAGTTGGTATATCAAAGTTAGTTTATTTAAGACAGAAGTTATTGTATTTATTTTTTAATTTTTATTCCTTTTATATTCTTTCTAAACATACGTAGGTAAATTAGTTGCGTACAATTTTGTAGTTGGTTTTATTTTTTAAATTGTAGCTTATATGCTGATGTGATGTATAAGCTATATAATTGTCTAGTTTCATTAAAATCAATTTTGTAGTTTTTACGTGTAAGAGTAACAAACAACTATCAATACAAACTTTCGCTTTTATAACATTAGTAGGGTATTTTAACGGTCACGACAGAAAAGCGGTAATAATAACGATACTATCACACTAATTAACATTGTCTAGCCTTACTTAAATTTATTAATTAAACAGGTTGCATGATAATGTAACCAGAGGTAATACAATTAAAATCCGTTCCACATATGATAGATAACACGGCAAAAATGGCGTTATCTTTTGGAACAATCCCCACACCTGTGTTTGATCTTCCCATATAAATTATATGAGAAAAAAAAACAAAATATAAACGTAAATTACGTAAATTAAGAGGCCACAGGTTATCTGATAAATTTGCTTCACGAGATGTCAAAGTTCAAAGAAGGGTGGGCTCGACTGGGGAGTACATTCGATCGAACAATTTTTTCTATAAACGTATGTATTTATATTAGGTTTATCATTTTGACAGAGTGGACATTTATTTATATCATTCTTACAATTTTCATCATTGTAATACATTTTAAAGATGAACGTCAAGTGTTACATGAAAGGTAAGTATAATATATTTTAATTAGAATTATAAAATGAAATGATATATTTTAATTAGAATTATGAAATGGTATCTATTTCATTGTTATTTAGCATTATAGTGATAAATATGTATGTCAAATTAGTATATATATATATATATATATATGTGTAGCGGGGGAAATTTGGATCCTGCTACATCTGTTTAAATACAGTTAAATTTATAATTTTTGTTAGAAAATGTAGTAAAACGCTCATTTAAAAATAAGTACCTAAACACATGTGAATCGGATGTCACATTACATAACTCTGTCAAAGAATTACCTGTTTTAGATTCAGACGACTAAATCCCTACTTGGTAATAAAAATAAACATCATTTATAACCCTTCACGATTCAGAATGTCCGTTTACTGGACATAATTGGTCATAAATAATTAAGAACACATGTTATTGTAACCCTTTCTTCGTGAGGGATTACGAAACTCTTTTGAAAAACTCCTTGTCAGTGTTTAGGCGTCCAACTATGATGTCATAAATAAGTAATATCTTTTGTTGATTTTAAATAATGTAAGTGACGAAGAACAGTTGAAATTAGCATGCACAAATTTATATTTTCGAAACAATCTATGTCAGATACGTTTTGTTGTAACCTATATAACAATGCAATTTATATCTATTAACGGTACTTTTATATTCACTTATTTTATATTGTATATAGAGTAATAAAGTTAGCTGGTGCCCGCGACTTAATCTCTGTAGGACACTTATCATCATATTTTAGACAATTCACGTAACATCTTTATAATTTGTTGCTTTTGTGTTATTCTGCTATATACTCTATATTAATGTGAAGTTTCATTAAAAACCATTTAGTACTTTTTACGGGAAAGAGTAACAAACATCTATCCATACTTATAAACTTTCGCGAGAAATACAAAGGTTCAAGGTGTCGCCATCTCTGAGGTCTCGGGTTCGATTCCCGGTGGGGGCAGATGTTTGCATGATAAATGTAAGCATTTGTACCTTAGTCATGGTTGTTAATATATATTTCTACCAAATTTATATATATATGTATAATATACGTATATATATCCGTTACCCTAGATCCCATAACACAAGCCTTACAGAGCTTACTTTGGACTAGGCTAATTGGTGTAAGTTTAAGAAATATTTATTTATTATTAGGTAATAGAAAGCTTATTTAATGATATCGTACAAAAAATTAATTTGGACAATGTCATTATGTTAGTGATAAAATCCTTGAAGCCCTCAGCACAACTTTTCAACAAGAATGTCTTACAATTATAGAAAACACGTGAATCTTGGCTTGGCTGGATAGCGTACGAAAATAACGCAATACTCTTAGCCCATCTACCGCAGTTGAAGTAGTAAAGTAATAGGAGAATAATATAATAGGCCTTATAAAGTCATCAAAAGGAGAGGAATTCAAAGTTTCTTCGCTTGATTGAATTAAAAATAATGAATTCAGCAGAAGTACACTAACAGGCCGCTAAGGAAGAAATATCCTTAAGAAGCAAGTATGTTTATGATATGAAGCTCAGCGTAAGCCTCCTATGTAGTAAAAAAATTTAGTAATTTCACAAGAAGGCGAAGTGGTAGATTCTTGAAGGGTGGATATGTTATGCTGTGTCTCTATGATAGTTAAGTATTAATTCATAGATACTTTATTAGAAATTTATATCCGATCAATAAAAAATACAGGAATAATCATTAAACTACCTCGAGCTCAAAATACTGATTAAAATATTAAACTTAAAGACCTAAATAACCGAGTGGATAGTACACCGGTTTCAAGATGTCGCCATCTCTGAGGTCACGGTGGGGACAGATATCCAACGAAACAATCAAAGGTAAGGTACTCGGTCCCTTCACATAATTCGTCCTTATAACTCAACAACACTGTCAGTGTGAAAAGGTGCCATCACTGTTCCACAAAACCGTGTCCCATTTTATAGGACTAGCTGAGACATAAATTCGTAACTTTATGATCTTGAATTAATGTTCCAGCTCATTACTGGCTATTCTTAGGGGTATTTGTTTATGGGTCAAGAAAGAGTTATTGTGTGAAGTTTGGATAGGGATCATTTTGTTTTCTGTAGGGGAACACTTAAATATATGATACTTGAATGTTAAACATATCTTCATCTTGATTTGTGTTCAAATTACACAATTTGTTATGGTTATCATGTCAAATTTGTATCAGTTATAGATTGAAAATGTATATAATGTAAAATTACATTATCATCACTCCATAGTATAAAACAAAGTCTCTTTCCCTATATATTTAAGCATATATCCCTATATATGCTTAAATATTTAAAACTACGCAACGGATTTTGTTGCGGCTTAAATAGATAGAGTGATTGAAGAGGAAGGAATACATACAATAATAACATAAGCACCCCACGTGTTATGTTATCTAATAAAGACTCTTGCCAATCTGTCTGTCTGTTATCCAGGAGGAGCATATAACAATTAATTAGTATCTTAATACATCAAAATAATTGAATACTTTGGTTTACTTTTAATAACTCAATAGTTGCATTGCCATATACTTTGGCTGTAGTAAATAATATATATATATATATATATATATTATATATATATATATATAATATATATATATATATATATATATATATATATATATATATATATATATAACTATAGCTTGTATAGTTATAATGTGAATTTGTTTCAAATTGTAATGGAAATTGGGTTCAGACTATTTATCTAAGGCCTGCTTCTAATTGACGACTCTGTAAAAGTCCAGGGAGAAAAAAAAAATAGCTCCAACTGGGTCTTTCTAGTACAGTCTCCCGACGTAGACTTGTGAACCAATGGCATAACATCTTTGACGTGCAAAAGTGATTGTAACAATCCTATTTAAAGAATAAAATTTTGATATTAACTTTTTTTTAATTGATAAAAAGAATTAATATTAGTAATTCTTTAATCAATTATCAATCATCAATTATCACTAAAAATATTATATTAAGCTCGTGTAACATATGATATTGAAGACAAAGGCTGCGTATTAATTAATATTTACTATAAATTAGTATTAAATTTTATTACATCAATATTTCAATGAAAATCATTATACATAACTCTTTATAAAATAACTTAAAAAGTATGAATGAAAAACAATAAATGAATAAAACGACGTCGCAATCAGATATACAAAGTTGCGAACAAGAATCATCAAATTCTTTCAATATACTATACCATTCAGGAGAAACATGCTTATTACCTTGTTTAATAAACATTGCAACATTGTAGATGAAATAAACCTGTTTGGGGACCATTACGGATTTTGTTCGTCTCAAAGGGAAGCGAACCCTTCGGACGAACTAACTGACAAATGTGCAAAAAATAACAAAACCAACAATGAAAGACAACCAGAAGTACAATTTAATATCCTAGTTTACATAATGGGAGCACTTGAAACATTTGCATTTTTGATGGTCGATAAAAATTATTTTTGTTATAGTAGTAACCTTTCGATGAGAAAGCTATTAATTGGCACCCAATTTATAAAAAGCGAATGTTTTATGATTGTGAGAAATTCGACAATTATATTGACAATATTGAATGGAACTTGTCTGTGTGAATCTTGCAATTGTTACTTTGCACCTGAGGCATGTTTTCCTATATTATTTTTTAGTTATAATGAAACCATAACAGGTTCTTTCAACGTATTTATTTGTTCTATTTAGATGTGACTTTTTATTAGATTATCAAGTTTTATTTCATATGGTTAGAAGGATTTCACTGAAGGAAAAAAAATAACATAAAATTGTGAATCAACTAGATTGCAAACATATTTAATATAAAATAGTAGGTCGAAAAAATTAAAAATATATTTTTAATATTATTAATTTGAAGTTGACATGTGAATAAGTAATAAATCACTCATAAAAGTTATATCATGTCTTATTTACACTTATAATAATTACAGGTTGTTTGCTGTGCCGATTAAAATATTATTTATTAGTATTACAAAAGTATTACTTCATCATTAGTGCATGATTTTAAATGTTACCAGTTATTCACCAAAATAAATATATTAGAAACGACCATCAATTTTATCAATAATTTCTCAATGAGAGTTAATAATTTTATAATATTATAAATGCTTTTAAATTTTAATTGTTTCATATATATATTTCGGGCAAAATTTATATTATATATAAATTTCTGAGGTACTTTGAAAAGATTTAATTGATTGCCTTGCTGGCGAAAGGGTCGGTACAGACAAAGAGCATCCGTTACATCCATTAAGTATCCCATTTCACACCTCTCCAAACAGTTAACGATGTCGAAGACAAAGATGGCACATCATTAAGTTTAAAATGGTCAAATAATGACCATGAATAAATAATACACTGAGATAAGGAGCCGAGTAAGGGTCACAATCTGTACAACAATAGGACCCCAAAAGGTGTTGCACAAGGAACGCGGTTGGGGCCTGTATTATTAATTATTCGTGACGGAATTGTATCACAATATGTCAGTGGATTGATGTGACCCTTTGTACAATTGTTGTGATTTAATATTGTCGTTGACCTATTAAGTGTCAGTTTTTGCTACTACACAATCATCAAAGGGAGCCTTTGGCCTGACAAATGCAGATCTGTGTGAATAGAATCTTATAGATCAACATTGTTCATTATTCACAAAATACGAAGTGGCATATTCAGAAAAAAAAATACATAAAGTAATGCATATTTAATTAACATTTTAATAATTATTATTCTTACAGCGGAATTTTATTATTTCAGGATTAAACAGGATAAAGTAATAAATACAGGTACTTATTCAAGTGTC
This sequence comes from Scirpophaga incertulas, assembly GCA_036419045.1. Lineage (NCBI taxonomy): Eukaryota > Metazoa > Arthropoda > Insecta > Lepidoptera > Crambidae > Scirpophaga > Scirpophaga incertulas. The sequence goes on along the minus strand of JAYEAL010000138.1, from coordinate 17,984 downwards.
TGTGCAGCGATGGATTAAGAATATACGTGTCAAAGCCTTCTTTCTTCACTAGAAGAATCGACTAAAGAATATTAATTGAATTTAACCTCTCAGCTCAGACACGGAAAATAGTTTCGCTCGCCATTGCATTAAGATTTATTAAGCAGAGCTGATTATTACTTTTCAGCTTCAGTTTTTGTGGAAGCTATCCTACTTATATCATAAACGCGAAAATTTGTATGTTATACTTTCACATAAAAACTAATGAATGGATATTAATAAAATTTTACAATAATATAGTTAATACATCAGAATAGCTACAATTTATAAAAGTATACGCCACGCTAATATAAGCTACTCGGAATACTAATCTAGCGCAGATGAAGTCTCGAGGACTAGTAATTAAGATAAATTTAAAAAAGTCCTTTGCGGTATTGTACTTATACTGCTGGCAGCTTTTCCTCGTGAATAGCTAAGACAACTTGTTGGTAACTTTTCAATCTTCTATCATATACTTCTTCGATATAACCTTCGTTGTTTGAGGGTACAGAAATCACAAATAAAATCCATCTTCAATTCAAGCGAGAGCTATCTACTGCTTGTCAGGTTACCCTAAAAGTAGCCCAACATCCAGTACCTTTCTGCAATCTTCACTGGACTGAAGTTATTAGATCAAAACACGACTACAACAAACATACATGAATAATAATTACACATTGTGTGATAAATGTGTAAATAAATAGTAATCTATGTATATCTTACACCGCAAGTGGAATTAAACCCAAACTACGCCCAAATTACGCCAGAACAGGGTAGATAGATGCCCTCGCATTGATATGCAACGTTGATATATCGACTCCTCCGCGGACAATAGGCGCCTGTACAAGTCACATTTTCCCCCTGCATGACCCCGTCGTAGGGCTGCCAGTGCAAAAAATTGACGTCATTATTTATCTGTCTTGTTAACCAACTTCTCGGACCAATCATAATGATGTTTTTATATTTCTTTGTGTTTGTGTTTACTTTGGAAAAAAGGAAATCTTAAACTTATAAAATTACATAGTTTATTTACTAAAAAAAATCAAATAAAATTAAATATAATATTTATTCTTTAAATGGGACTTTTGCAATTGGTTCATAAGTCTACGGTGGGAGATCTTGTATTGGAAAGAAGCAACAAGAAAACAAGCAACGGGTATTTTATTCACCCTGTATTTTTAAACAGTCATCAATTAAAAGGTGGCTTCAGATATTATTAGGATATAGATATTAGGCTCTAAAGACTATAATTTCATTATGTTACTAACTATAGTCTAAAAATATTTGGCAACATAACTATTGAGTTATTAAAATTACACCCAAGCATTGTTATCATTTAATAAATCCTCAACAGTATAATAACCTTTTTTCATAATAATATTTTTGACAAATTAAATTTGTGATTTTTATTTGCTTTTTAAACTGTTTTAGTATTTTTTTTTATTGTAGCTTAAATCACGCGTGTTTATAAGACACGGTCCTTTATAAGGCGTACACGGGGATACAGATCCAACGCGTAGAGGCCATTTAAGCAAAATTTTATGAATGTGTGCGTGGAGTGTACCAACTGGATCTAATCTCTATCTGCATCATGAAAAATGCAGCCAAAGACTACACTCAGTTAGATGCACAGAAACTATTGTCATTTGTGGTCAAAAAGGTTGTGGACTATTGCATTTCGATTTTGGTGGTAATGAGAACCGGACTATGGAAGAGACTCCGGTCACCTGCCTTCTCAAAGCCTCCTAAACGATTTTAAATATGGCAGGTGACTCGCCGCTCACTAAATGGGCCCCCCAAAAAAGCAGACCAATATTGATGCGAAGAGAGCAACATTGGTGTGAACGGCTAAGGATGTAGAGAGGTGTGTCTGCGACAGCGATCGAGACGCCGTCGGTGCTATGACATTATAACACTTCCACCCTTTGAGCATCTGCTCTTGCGACTCTACTCTGTCCAGCTGGTTAAGGCAAGACAGAGGCGGGTGGCAGACGCCCCTCTGAAGCACATCGGTACCCTCGGTGACGCAACTCACCGACAGCTCACCACAATATAAATGTATGACGGGAATTAACACCATATTGTTAGGCGATCCGCCTGCGACCACAGCCGGTGCAACCTGGTCGAAACGTCAGGCAATAAAATTCGGTACGTAACAATATGGTGTTAATTCCCGTCATACATTTATATTGATTATGCAACACGAAAGTTTGAAAGTTAGTTCACCACAAGCTGCCCTAAGGGAGACTGACTGCACTGATGGGGCTGCACTGCACTGCATTTATGGTAGCCAAGAGGCATTAAATGCCCCACCAGCGGGCGATGGGGTCGTCACTTCCCTACGCACTTACGTTTGTTATGAAGATATTTAAACCTGTATATATAAAATGCATTGCTATGTAATCTATACAATAAACAGTGTCAATTATGAACTATTTATCTTAATTATTACACATACCCGATTAAATAAAACCAATTTTTGCTGAAATATGTAATTAATTATATATTTACCAAGTAACATATACTGTCTGAACTACCTTACCACCATGATAACGTTCTAAATACTGTACTGTACAAGAGACGTTGAGAACAATACACCTTTATTTCATTAGTATTAATTTTAGTTATAAAAGATTTAATAATAATAAGTTACAATAGCTAGTTTATATAAGCCTGTATCGCTTTAATATTTTTTTTCATATAAAAGTAACTTATCAAGCACTAGAATAGTATAACAAATTTTTCAGACATACAGACAGTTACTTTTGTAATGATAAGTAAGGGTTTATTATTTTTTATATTAATCAGCCGCAGACAACCCTAAGCTGGTAACGCTCCAGTCGCCACAACACGTTAGTCACCCTTTGCCATTACTGCATTTCTCAATATCGATACGTTCAAACATGTATTTTTTTTTTCACTCTCTGTTTATTATAACACCTCAAAATTTGTTTTAATTTGGTAGATTAAAAAATATGCATGGACTGTCAGCATCTACACACCAGACCCTACTTCCTCCATGTACCCTCAACCAACAGCTCCATTGCCAGACGAGTCACTTTTTTTTAAAAACCTTATATTCATCAAATAAATAATAAATAATATGGCTCAACCAAAAACTCTTCAATATTAAGAAACTTACTCTTCGCCAGGCGAGATTAAAATTAAAGGCAGAGCTTCTTTCTTGGACATATCAGCAATCAGAGCGCGTTTTGGCTCGCTTCGAATAACTGCTCTTTATATGTCTGTATACATTTTGTTGAATATTTATGTAGTTGGTTTCTTTTTTAATATTTTAATTTTTTCTTATTTAATTTTTCTTTTTAATTGTTTTTCTTTTTCTTTCATGTATTCTTTGACAGAAACGTAGGTACCGCATTCCAGTGTCTTTTAAATCAAATTGTGAAAGCTCCCACAGGACAGGCACAGCCTAGTTTGGGGGTTTTCGTTAAAGACTAAATTGTAATCTGTTTGAAAATAAAGTATTATAATTAAAGTATTATTACATTAATTAATTAATATTTGGTTAAATATTGACTTATTATTATTCTGAATGTATAAACAAAACTATAAATTTTCGCAATTATAAAAAAGAATGCGAGAGTGGGAGGAAGATAATCATCAGCTGAAAAACCACCCTATATCTTATTTACATATATCAACATACATGTTATTTATAGAGCTTGGCTGTCGGCACCGCTTTGGTATAATTTGTCAGTAAATTAAATAAATTTCCAAGAGTGTGAAGCTTAATGGTATTTTCATTATTTTCTCTAGCATCTTACGCCGTGATACGACAATACCGAGATATTGTCGTATAATGTTAAATATATTATTTTTCTCCCTTTTTTATATATTATTCTCCTCCCCAGAAGGGGGAGGCCTACCCACTAAAAACCTCAGGGATGGCCTTTCTCAGGCATGTAGGGAGCCCCCGGGAACGCTAAGCTACTTCCGGGAACCCCCAGCCCTCCTCGGGGGAGGCTACAATACCTCCCCCGATCTCCACCACCGACGACGCCCCCCGGCTACGGAAGTGGCGTGGTCCCTCCGCGTGGTCCGGCGTCGCCTCCTTCGAGCGGGATCGGCCGTCTCCCGACCCCGCTCGGCGGTCTCCTTCTGGAGCATCACTGCTTCACAGAAGGAGGCCACTGCCTTCCAACCTCCCTCGTCCGCCAGCATTGCCGCAATCAATGCCGGCGGAGACAGATCTCGCCCGATCTCTGCGACCAAGACTCGGCGTTCGGAGGCCCGCGCAGGGCACTCCGCCAGCGTGTACTGGGCCGAGTCGAGGTCGTATGCGCATTGGTGGCAATGGGTCGATCCCTCCCGTCCTATTCGGCACAGATACTCACCGAAGCAGCCGTGCCCGGTGAGTATCTGAGTCAATCGATAGATGACCTCCTCCTTCCCGTGGAGCCAAGCTTCGAGGTGCGGGAGTACGGCACCGACGGCCCGCTGGCGCGCGCAGATCCGTAATTCGAGCTGCGCACGCCAGGCCGCCACAACCCGTCGGTGCCACTCCCGCTTAGGCACTTCGTGAGCGGGTTCCAGGGCGCTCCCCCCATCGCTCCCTCAGTTGACACGCCGCGACGCACACGTCGCCGCGTACATGAGATACGTAAATCCCTGGTATAGATCTTTCACGTAAATCGTGCTATATAGATTTTTATGAAACTTTAAAATAGTATAGATTATACATCAGAATAAAATATAGGCTACAATTTTTAAAGATATTGTGTGAATCGATCAATACAATATGGTGATAAGTATCAAGTAAGTAGGAAATAATTTACCATATGTGCAGACGAGCGGGTGCCAACTAGTATCTTTGTAAATTGTAGCCTATATGTTATTCTGATATATAAGCTATAATATTGTAAAGTTTCATTATAATCCATTTAGTAGTTTTTACATGAAAGAGTAACTAACATACATCCATACAAACTTTCGCGTTTATAATATTAGTACGGATAATAACAAATCGGTTTTTATTATACTATTTAGATTTTTCGATATCTTATAATACAAATGGATATATGAGATCTAATTCGAAGATCTACTTTTTAAATCTATATTTTATAATATTTTGCTTTGAATAATTGATTTTGCAATTTACTTTTGCAAGCGGGAGCTTTATTGATTCAAGATGAATCATTCAATGTATTTTTTTAGTTAGGACATCGATTTGACAATAGATAAAATTGTACAAGTAGGAAGAGGAAGACCGAAGAAAAGATAGATGAGCTGTGTGAATGACGACATGGTTAAGAAGGGAATGTCAAAATAGCATATGATAGAGTGGAAGAGGAAGACATGTTGCACCGTTCCCAGAGAAAATTGGGAACAGCGAAAAAGAGAAGCGAAGCCAGCGAAGTATCTGTGTCGATACGTGGTCCTATGTGTTCCCACATAATTTGTAGTCATTGTTTAAAATGTAAAGTCTAGAAAGAAAAGTTTTTAAGTAAACAAACAATTGTCAATTACTAAACAACGCCTAAAGTAATATCCTAGTTATTAATTGAGACAGTCCAGACAGCAATAATTACCTATTACTTCATAGAAACTACTTATTACTCAACCACTTAGCAGTTCCAGCCCTTTGAAAGTTATATTCACACCAAAGAGTAGAGCAAACCTATAATTTCAATATATTTCATACATGGACAGACGAAGGCAGTATCGCGAATATGTCATTAGGGAATTAATTTTTCAATCGCCCTCCATTAAGAAAAGTAATTTGTTTATGTTTCACGTTTTTTAAAATACCCTATTCATTAAAAAGTACGTATCATTTTCCTAGAAACCGACTGCACTATTATTGGCACGTGAGTAACAGGACGTACAGAATGGACTTACAATACAAGCGAATATTACTTGTGACTAAACGAAACAATGACATAACAGTGTAGCTACCATGCGCAACGTTTTCATTCGCTTACAGTTATCGACAGCGTATTTTTGTATGAACAACGCCCCAAGCGGACACGCCATGAACTAAACTTGTTTCATCTTTTGTAGTATGACATGAATTCTGTAGTTTACAATACATCAAATACTCAAAGACGTAGTAAGCTTATCGTAGAGTCAAAAGTTGTTTTAGGAATTTCGACGAAACTTTATTTTGACTTTATCTTGTCTACACTAATTAGCACTACCAAAGGGCATTGCAATCTGATTATTATGTAATTGGATTCAGCGAACCATGAGAAATCCGCGCGGAATCTCCAATTGCGATCAGTTCTGGCGAACTTCTCGATTCTCAGAATTTTTTAGAAGAGTTGGAAAATTGAAAGTCTGTTTATTGCAAAATTTGTTCTCGCCTAAGGAAAAAAATACAAGTACTCCGATTTAGCAATAATTAAATAGGATTGAATAATTATATATGTATAACAGATATTATGGAGTGTTGTGTATCAAAGACATAATTGTGTTTTGTAAAATTAAGTCAGGGTCGATTTTACGTGGTATATAGGGAGGATAATTTGAAACTGCCCTCACTTAGTGAGGGCAGTTTGGAATGTATGTTACACAGATGGCACTACACTATCCTCGCGACCACGGCAGCAACTGAAACATAAATGTAAACAAAAACAAATTATTTAAGCGAACGCTACCCGTTCTACATATATAAGTATGAATTTAAATCGTGTAAGTTTATAAACAAAATAATTAAATATATGAAAGAGTACATTTTAAATAAGATTTGCATGTTGCAATGTGCAATTTTAAAATAATACAACATGAGGGGAGGTTGCGCTCACGATTTGCCTATATGGTTTTAGAACTTAGGCACAGGCTAAGTTTTGTCGGTAGGTCACATGGTCAGACCGCTCTGGTCACGTGAAGTCCGACATAACCTCCATGACACTTGCCGTTGCGAGGGTATCCTGGGCACGTTTCGTGCTCCTTGTGAGGATTCTCAGCTTTTCTCTCCTGAGGAAAAAAATCAATTAAATAAATTATTATTATGACAAAACTGTTAAGTAAGATGTAAAGGCGCAGCAGCCAGTAATTTAACTATCTCTCTTTCCTTAACCTTAATACAGCAATGAGAACTCGCCTATTTATGTAGATATAGGTAATACAGAGAAGCAGACGCATCTTGAAAATTTACATTGTTTTGTATTTGTCATCCCTTCCCAAAAGCATTTTTGTTTTGTTACTATAAATGATCTCAGCAAGGCCCTTATGAAATCTAAATTAGTATCCGTTGCAAAATTAAACAAAACTAAGAAAAATTATGATCTCTACTTAAAGTGAAATTAAATTAATCATAAATATAAATTAATAATGCATTTAGTGACATGAAATTAAATTAGTAACCCGTCGCTATTGATCGTTTCTGTACGTTTTCTTACTCATGGGGGCTATTGGCTAAGGGAAACCAATTTCATTCCTAATACTTCGAAATGCAAAGTACATCGAATAAATTAGCCTACTGGAATAGATTAAGACTCAATATTGTAACATTATTTCTAATTCACTTATAACCTATTTAAGTTAATTTACTCTACGGGTCGGTTGCATACAAACTGCTCTGTAGAGTTTATCGTAGAATGATATAATACTTTCCTTCAATGTATAATATATTTTTGTATTTCTATAATTATAGTAAAAGGTACAATCAAAATTAAGGTTTACTTTTTAATCATTACTATTTCATTTTTCATTACACGTTCCATCGCTCGCCTATTTCCTGTGGATGTCGTAATTATATTATACTTTCTCTGCTTTTCACCTGCGGCTTTGACCGGTTATATCGGGTTTTTTAAAAGGAAAGATTACCATTTCTAATGACGTCAAATTTAAAAAGAAATTATGACCCAAAGCATTTATTTAGCCGTACTTGGGCCAATTTCACCGATGTCCTTTCACTTGAATCAGTTCAGTAGTTTTGGCGTAAAAGTACGACAAATAGACAGACAGAATTACTTTCGCATTTATAATATTAGCTTAATCTCCTCTCACACTATTAAATTTGAGAAGTGCGAGTATATATGATATATTTGTTTAATTTTCAAGGAGAACAGACATAATATGGATTTATGTATGAAAAATTTATTACATCTTTAGAAAAGCAAAAGGGCAAAGGGATAAAACAATATTTAGTTTCAACATATGTTGTGGATCTTAATAGGACTTTAATGTTAATTGTCACAAATATATTTAGACTGTTTGCATAGTATTTCAAAGATTAAATTTTTACATCACTTATATATGGTTTGTTTGCCTTAATAGCTCGACTCCAATGTTATAAAATAACACAAAGAAGGATATTGTACTTTGATGAAATTTCGCTAGATAATATTATTTCTGTATACAGCAAATAAATACCGAATAACAATTATGCTTTTTATACAGTAAAATAATTGTGGCAATTTTAGGCCATCTCTATATTTCTGTATTTTTTTCTTTTGACAGTTTTCTTACGAAATCCCAAAGTATCCCCGAAATGGTCACTTAAAAAATAAGGCGATACCAATCCAAAAGTTTCCCAATAAATCTGAGAGTTAAACATAATAAATCAAGAGGATTATCACAATGAAAACAAGTCGGCGGTTAGGGGCACCCAATATCTCTTATCGCGGTTAGTATTCGGCTCGTGCAGTTCATATTTTATGTATTTTTCTGTATTTTACGACGTGTCTTCGAGACGTGTTCCAGTATTAGCGGCTATTTGCCTTATTTCGTTGTACAGTTTAATACGGGGTTTTCTGTAATTTTGCGACTACCCGACGTATAGGTGAGGTGATATTTATTTATATTTGGAAGATTTTATTTATTTTAAAATTTATTAATAATAATACTTTATTTTTTATTCAATTTCCAAAAAGTTGTGTTAAAGCCTTAATTATTATACGCAACCATTGTAATGTAATTATGCAATTCTACTTCTCTTACTTGATGTTATACCATGATGACATTCTGCTTGTGACATGATCCAATAGATGACAATACAGCGAGCCAAGTGGCGGAACACGATTGCACATTTGATTTTAAAAGGTGTAATGATGAGATATGACTTGGTCAGCGACAGTATTCAATCAGTCGGGAAAAGTGCAAATCATAAAAGTCTAGCTAGTATTCCATTGCTTTAAATAATTTTATTATTATTCCGTTATTTCTTGAAGGTGTTTGATAATGTTGACAACAGTAGGTATTAGTAGAAAACTCAAACACTGCCTGTGCTATGGGATTTTTCACAGTAAGGTTAAATAGAGCACTAGGATGCGATACGTCGCAGTAAATTAAGAAAACAAAAAAGCTAATAAATTATAGGTAAAAATTATCATAACACACGAAACATGATACTCGATTTGAGTCAAAACGTCCTCTGTATGCTAGTACGAGTACTCGTACGTCCAGGTAGGAAGAGAAATGTAAGTCTCGCCTGACGAAGAGCTTGCTTTCAAATTTGAGGTTATAGTTGAGCCTATTATATATATAAGGCTTTCTGAAGAAAATGGTTCGTCTGGTTACATTTTTATTTTATTTTATCCATATATTCGTTGTATTAACTGTGCATGCCTGCTTACGGTTGAATACTGTGACTTAACTTTAATATTAAGAGCATATATACAAATTCTGACAAAGAAATTAAATCTAAATCATTATTTTTTAAAGCATTATCCACAAAAAGATAAACAAAATAAGCCCATAATCCATACTAATGTTATAAACGCGAAAGTTTATAAGTATGGATATATGTTTGTTACTCTTTCGCGTAAAAACTACTTGATAAATTTTAATGAAACTTTTTAACAATATAGACCAGTGATTCCCATACTGGTCTATATTGACCCCTAGGGGTCTATGACAACCTGTAAGGGGTCTATGTCAGCGTAACAAAATTTTGGGGGTCCATGAAGTGAAAATGGGGGTCCACGATAATGAATCTCAACATACACTGATAGTACCTATTTACTTACATTAAACTATTTTCTAATATAAAGACTTAAGAATTATTTACAAAAGTACCTAAGAAGTGATAAATATGTTATATATGTATGTAAAATGTTTTAAGTTGTAGGATGTAGGCATTTAATTTCAGGTAAGTAGGGGTCTACCCAACACCGAAAAACATTACAAAAGGTCTACGACACAAAAAAGGTTAGGAACCTCTCATATAGACTATACATCAGAATAACACATAGGCTACAATTTGTAAAGATACGCGCCACTCTATTATAAGCTACTCTAAATACTAATCCTGCGCAGACGACGTTGCAGGCACCAGCTAGACTTTCATAATCTTTTATGCTATAAACGAATGCTTTCACTACATCTTACCACTGCGATGACGCGATGATAATAATAGCATAAAACACTGATGACGATGATAGATATAGTCACCTTCATAGCAGACAAACACACCCTAGCAAACGAAGTAGCCAGACGCCATTGCATTCGAAGATACGTCGGCTAATCGACCATACATCAATATTTGACTATCGCAGCCCACCGCAGGCCCGCATTTATCATATCTGACATATTTTGAAATAGCTACATGTACGTATCTCTCTGGCTTTGCGTGATTTAGACCCACTTTGAGTTTATTAAGCAAATAACTCACTCAACAAAGCCTGATGGTAAATCTTAAATGGCTTAATAGAGCTGCTTGTGTACTCCTGTAACTGGCAGTACCCGAGTAGTTAGTTAGTAATTAGTATACTGGTTTTAAGGTGTCTGTCTGCGGTCCAGGATTCTAGTCCCGGTGGGGTCAGATGTTTGTGTAATGAATGCGAGCATTTATACCTTAATCATGGTTGTTAATATGTATCTATCAAAAATATTTATATATGTTTAATATATTTATGTCTATCGGTTACCCTAGATCCTATAAGCCTTACAGAGCTTACTAGGTTCGGCTCGAAAAGTAAGAAACATTTTTTTTTATATGTGTAATGTAAAAACAACAGAGAATGTGAATAGTTTAATAAATTGATAGGAATGGTTAAATTAAGTGTTAGATTCAAGAGAGTTAAAAAAAAAACTGACTTATAAATATTATCCATATTTACAAACTTAAACTAAAAACAAAATTCTAGGTATGTTTTTTAATAGCATTCTCCTTTCTTAAATATGGCTTCCGCTGATGGTTTACCAGATAACCATAACAAATATACCTAATTATCAATATGATATGAAATATTGATGATAGAGTTAGGGTCAGATGAGGCAATTTTGGATTTGCAGGATTTGAATGAACTTGTTTTTTTATTGATATATTTTGATGTGTGTTGTGAAAGGAGATGTAATGAGAAACATTGAGAAGGAAATGCTTAGATGGTTTGAAGAGGCGAATACTTCTTTCCTATGGGAAAATTCGATAACTACTGAATCTTTTTCAAAAATTCATTAACCATTATAAGGCTATATTATAAAAAAACGCTATAATATAATTTTTACCGCGGATGTATATTTATTTCCCGCTCGTCCAAAGCCGGAGGCACCGTTAGTGAAAAATAACTATGGCTGTAATGTATTAAAAAAAAATACAATAAAAAATTTGTATAATATTATGTATCTTCAAATATATCATAAATTTTAAAAATCATTAATTGCCGCATTTTCAAAGTATAAATACATCATGAACCAGTATATACGAGTACATTGCCATCTTGTGACATAAGGTGTAAGGGTACGGTACAATTTCCCTGCCTATCACAAACTGTAGATCGAAATACAACATTTTATTTTGCCGCAATAAGACAAACAGATTAACCGAGATAGACGACCCTGGTATACATCTCCTAAACACAATATACTGTAACCACAAAAAAAATAAGTTTGCCAGGAGATGGCGCGTATAAACAAGATATTGCTACGCAACGCGAACTATCTTCTCAACGACCACCATTTTAAATGCCGTAACGCTCACCTATAAACGTCTATATGAAATCGTTAATCCTCGCGTCAGAAATGCACATACAATGTCGGCACAAAGGAATATGCACGATCAAGTTATGGCCAGGACTAACAGTCGCCTGGGTGCAGTTTACAGAAATTCAATTATAAGTTTTACTCCTTGTACTTCAAAGACTATAATATCAGGTGTAGCAAATAGCGCTTCTAATTTTCTGCCTAACCTATTTAGATTCACGAGACTGTGATTCAATCTTTAATATTTGTAAATTTTCTTTCGTTATTTTGTTATCAAATTATTAACCTATTTTGTTTCATCAGCACAACTTATTGTGGCATAAGCCTATCCTGTCTATATTCGAGTGATTCGGCCTTATTCAGTAATTTTTGACTATAGATGACGCTTACTGTGCGATATTTAAAAATTGACCCTGCTTTGTATGTACATCATCAAAGACACAAGTCTACTCTAACTACGAATATGTTAGGGCGATCAGGCTTTAGTAAACCACGCTGGTTAAGTAAATACATCTTTGAATTTCTTCGTAGCTGTATGTAGGTTGCCTCAGGATATTTCCTTCACGGAAGGGTGTCAGATTAATGTACATATGAAATTCGAAAAATGATAACCGCATTGCTACATGACAGAATCGATCCTGGCTGCCTTCAAATCATCCAATTCCTAGACTAGTGCCGAGACCACCGTGTCACCAACATACATATATCCTCATCTTTTGATGTTTCACGAATTTATTAATGAACGAAGCAGACCGCATAAAGAAAGGAACTAAAAGAGATAACGTTGCGCTAGAGAAACATAGTATCAGAACTACAACCTCTCTCTGTCACTATTGCCATAAGACTAAATGAAATTATACTAATTGGCAAAATTTGAGCAGCACAGTTTTGACACGCTAAATTCCTTCGAAGTTCTCTACGACTTTCGGTTTTATCGTCACTTATCTACAGGCGATAAGAAAGCCTAGAGCTCGCCTGTTTATAAAAGATGTCAAAATATTGTAGAATCTAATAAGAGTCAAATGTAACTGAAGACATGAATTATTCTATGACTTATAAGATTAGTTTTTCAAAATGGAATATCTTATAACAAGTTCTTAAGACTATCTTATGAGTCTCATTAAATTCAAATAAGATATACAAATCTTGGCAAAATTCTTATAACTTCTATAACTAAATCCACTAAAAAATATAAGTGTCATCGGGTATATGTGGTGATATAATAATTTTTATGAAAATTATATTTATTTATTTATGTACACAACAAATTTACTTCAGAAAAAGTTACACCAACTGATACGATACGATATTTGGATATAATAAAAACTACAACTGTTATAATAACACACACACACACACACACACACATATATATATATATATATATATATATATATATATATATATTATATATATATATATATATAAAATATCGCGTATTTATATACGTGTGTGTGTATTTTTAAAAGCATGAAATAATTTATTTGTAACAGAGCACATATGTTCTATTATAATTACATGATCAATCAAATTAAAATAACTGCACAAAATAAATGTATCATCTGTATTTGTATACGTAAATATTCTTTGAAACTAATACAGTAAAAGCATACATCGCCCAGTTGACTCATAACCTGAGATCTGAGATCGCTTCCAGTTAACTTTAACCGTGCGGTGTCCTCACTTGGCGACGGTAAGTAAGTGGTCTTAGTTGTGTGATCCAATTAATTGAACTTAATCTGTTTGAATGTGTTTTTCATACGAACTGTTTTACATTTATCAAAATGCGGATTAATAACCGAATTCAATTATCATTCAGTAACTTCCCTGCTCAAGGCAAAATAAATCGTAGTTAAGTTCATATAGTAGAACCAGCTGGTGCCCGCGACTTCGTTTGCAGAGGATTAGTATTTCGAGTAGCTTATATTAGCGTGGTGTATATCTTTATAAATTGGAACCAATTTGTTATTCTGATGTGTAAGCTGTATTCTTGTAAAGTTTCATTAAATCATTTAGTACGTTTTACGTGAAAGAGTAACAAACATCTATCCATACAAACTTTAGCATTTATAATATTAGTAAGATGTAGAGACTTGTATTAAATAATGAGCACTTATAAAAACTTTTATCAATCCTAACGTAATTAAAAAATGCACGAGAAACAGCAGTGTTCTCATCGATATGTTGAAGGAAATGTGTAGATTGAATCCTTATCAAATAGACTTAGCTCTGCTGCAATGCTGTATATAAAGTAAGACAACTGACTGACTTATGTTTAATCAAAATCGGGAAAGTCTTCGCAGACCGCGACACGTTCTTAATGCAAGCACTCATAATTGTCTAAGCAATGTAGGTGTGTTCCTAACATCAAATACTTAATTTACGCTTTATTAACGCTATATAAAGTTGAAATTCAACCTATGAAAACAGTGTGCGTGTGTGCGTTTGAGCACACAATGCATCGTTGGACGATTTAATATCACGTTCCAAAATTGAATAGTGTGACTATTAGGTATAATTGTTCATTTGGGCCTTTTTTGCAATTTGGTTGGCCATGCGATATTATTTTTTTTGTTTTACTTTCGACACGCGACAAAAAATTGCATTAGTTTTCACGTCATCACGTCATCACAAGTTTGCTTTTGTCAACTGATTCGTATTTTGTACAGTGGTTAGTTACTTACGATCACTAATTATTGCATGTGACACAATAATTTATATTTGATACCTTCTATAAGACGAAGCAATTTGTAGAAACAAAAAACTGCCACTTTAAGTCATTTTGACAGGACGAAGCCTGTCGTGTCCGCTAGTTAATAATAAAATTAGCGGAATATACATATATTGGGTTTCAACGTAGTTTTTAAGATTCGAAATAGATTATTTTTGTTAAAATTACCTGTAACCTGTTTTTGTACTTATTATTAAATAAATAAATACTATCATCAGAATCTTTATTCCTCCTATTAACCGTTCAATCCAAGTGGAAACAAAATAAATACATTTTTGTCACGTTTTCAGCAAAAAAAAACATCTTTCAGGGCGCAGGCACGTTGGGTACACACAATTAAGTCGTTGTTACACTTCAAACATGTATTATTGGGTTCGTCCTGTTTGCTGAGCAAACTTCAGGCTTAGCTATCTGAGGAAAGGTTCACAACAATTTATAGGACTTTGTCTTATTTTCACACTCAAGTTATTTTTGTTTTATCTATAGCAGGTTCATAAAATGCAGTACGTACCTAGTTAGATATTGTCACTGCTTACTTAACTTGACTTTGAATTTTTTTTTTCAAAGTTTTATATTGACAAGCATGCAGACAAACACCATAATAAGACCACAGCCGTATCCTTCGTAAGTAAGTTTGTACCCATCCGTGAGGACGTATCCCCACCGGGGGTACAAACTTTAAGTATGTCAGATCGATTAGCCCTTAGTCAACCAGCCTACGTACCTTTGAATTTCTACCTTTGAAATATGGTAGGGAATCATGTTTTCCTTCACCGCAGGAGCGTCAGATAAGTGTTCACTATGAAATTCGGAAAATAAAAAACACATCGGCATATGACAGGATCGACCTCGGGCCCCGCTGTAACCACAGAAACATCCCCATATGGTATGTGATAAATCTACAAACTTGACAAGAAACATAGTGCTTATCAACTTTTGATATAAGATAAAAGCGATTTCTAGTTATTGCACTGCCATACTTCAAACTTCAAACGGAAATAAGATAAAGGTGCCCAAGCAGATGATTCTGGTATAAGGCTTTTTCTTTTTATACCACGATGGCATTTTCACAGTGTTTATTATTATTACCTATGATTTACTATTATGGCGGTCGGTTACTAGCATAGAAATATTTTTGTTTTTAAAAAAAGAGCAGTTATAATTTACTAGTAAGGCGTTCTCTTAGAGTTTTATTTAAATAGATTAATAAAATAACTTTGGAAAGTATATTTATGAAAATTTGATTTATGTGTATTAAAATTGTAACATATTTCATACAAATTTTCAAACGCGTAATTTAAACACAAGAAATATAAATAAACTTGCCGTTCCAACGTACAGACTACAAATAGTAAAAGTTTGTTTATGGGTAAATGTATAAATTTTTATAACAAGATTTCACGTAGTGTAGCTGAATTGCATTTTCATAAGTTCAAGGTACATGTTAAAAAGACGCTAATGAGTAAGGGCTATTACAAAGTCAATGATTATTTAGATGATGCCAATGCTTGGTGTTGATTTGAAGGCATTACATTATAAAGTTTATTTTTTTTTCTCGTATACGTTGTATGATAACGACATAATTTATTGTAAATCTTGTTATTACTTTTGATAAAGTTGATAAGATTCTTCCTCCCTTCTTATCAGCTACAAAATACGTCCGGAATGTGTGGTAGGAAAAAAATTGAGCCTTCTATAAAGTCATATTTGAATAAAGTTAATTTTGATTTTGGTAGCAAACAGGCCTAATGCCCTCCAAAGGTAAACGTTTACCGTAGCCTATGGACACTTGAGTCAATATAAGGTCTGAGTAATGTTTTCCTCAAGGATAAGATCAAAAGAAAATCACTGACTGGAACTATTGATTTCAATGACGAAGCACTTTCTTTTTCTCTACAATATGTCGAATAGCTAATTTGAACATACATTTTTGGGTAATTCACATTTATTGTTGTTACGACTGAAATCCAAATCAAGTGATTTTTATTTTTATATACTCCTTATTGTATACAAATAACATATATAAATTATGTAACTTATAGTGAAATGCAAAGACAGTGTTCATTTATATTACTAAAATACCATAACGATTTAATACATGCATACGTATATTCACGCCTGTTTCATGGATGTATGCAGAGTTCACAGTTTTCCACTTGCTACAATCCAAACATACTTCCCCAGCTTGCTAGAATATTACTAATACGTTCACTCGTTGGTTACGAGTACTCTTAACCTGACTTTCCTTCAGTATGTCACATGCATCAGAATTCAAACATATATTGTTAACTTTTAAATCGAGCATTGCAGAGCTACGTTTATTTTTTTTTCAATATAAAATTGCAAACTCACCTCGCTATTGTGATAAAGATTTCTTCTCAATCAGAGCGTCACATTCAAGCGAAAGCTTTTATAATTAAATAACTACCATATCAAATAGCCCCACAGAATTCGAATCTTCATTCTTTTTTTATTTCACTCGGCAACAAACAGAACAGATGTCGTGTCAAGTGCAAATCAGTCCCGTTTAAGGAGCGGTAATCCCGAATGGGATCACTTGTCACGGTTCACTCACGCGAAATGAGATGTAATATAAATCAACATGTGAGGGTTTTAAAGCGTAAATGCGCTAAATTATCAAATGTAGTACAGGGTTTCAAAATTCACAAGAAACTATATGACATGTATTTTTTTGATAATAAAATTTTACTCATTTCACATACATTCACATACATATTTTAACATATAAGGGGTATGAAAACTAAATATGATATATATACCTACTAATATTATTTGACGAGCTCGATAGTCGAGTGAATAGTACATCGGTTTCAAGGTGTCGCCATCATTGAGGTCCCGGGTTCGAATCCCGGTGGGGGCAGATGTTTGTGTGATGAATGCGAGTATTTGTACCATAGTCATGGTTGTTGAAATATACATTTCAACAACCTACCTTTATACCTACTTCTTATAAACGCGAACGCTTCTATGGGTGAATATTTGTTACTATGTATATAGCTTATACATCAGAATAATAATTAATGCTAGTAATAATACTTTTGTAAATTATTTTATTTATTTTAATAATTTTGCTTGCGCATGCTGTAAGCGCTGTCGTCGCATAGTGAAATGCCTAATGATTTTCTCGCTTCACAACACAGCGACAAAAGCGTTATCTGATTGACGCTCAACCGCGGCAAGTGTTAAAATTGTCACCAATTCACCCGCTCATTGTGTAGGGTGAATTTTTTGTGTCCGTCAATTTCTATATTACTAATAAGTGCGGCAATTGGGGACGAGACATAATGCTGAGAGAAAAATATTACGCTTATTAAAATATGATATTTAT
>JAYEAL010001051.1:0-11834 GCA_036419045.1 Scirpophaga incertulas | reverse complement strand
TTCTGAACACAGTCGAAAATATGACAAGTACAGCAAGATATTTTTTTACATATTCATTAACTGTAGTTCCAAGCAAGGAAAAGCAGCAAAGGGTTGTCGATTGACCCTAAAGGAAAATACTTTTTTATTCATATATAAGAAAAGCCCTAAAAAAGCTTATAGGTTACTAAGGAAAATTTTTCTTCTGCCATCAACACAGACCTTAGAAAAATTGGTGAGATAAGCCATAAGCACTACAGGGATCAATAAAAAAGTTTTCACAGTTTAAAGAACACTGCAAATAAATTAAAAAACTGAGTTCAAATTATGTATCTTGTTGTTCGATGAAGTATCATTAAGAAACCAATATAAGGTACAGTGAAAAAGAAGATAAAATAATGGGCTGATAAAAGATGCAAATGACATCAAGTTTGCCAATCATGGAACAGTATTTATGATCAAAGATTAGTAAAGAATTACAAGAACCTGTTTGCTTACACTTTTTGCCATGGGTCAACAAAAGCGTCAGATTTAAAAAAATATATTGAAATTATATAAAAGCTGCAAGAAACAGGATTTTATGTACACTGTTAAAATTATGTGATTTTACATGCAAAAAAGTTACATAAACCTGTAAAAATTCCCGGAAAATATTGAAATTTAACATAATTTTCGTTAATTTTACATATTTTTGTTAAATTTATCGAATTTTATGTATTGTTTACATAAAAATTATGTTATAATCACTCAGATGTGGAACATTTACATAAAATTTGTAAAATTACACATGAATGTCAGGGATAAATACATTTTGGTACGTATTTTTACCGATTGAGACGGGAATTTCACATAAATGTGTAGAGTTTTTCCCTGTTTTCGGGGATAATACATATTCATGTAAATTTACTTACGTCTTTTGTAATTTTCCTAAAAATTCCAGTAATATTACATACAATATTATGAAATTTCCCTATATTACTTTATTTCACATATTTTCTGTAATTTCACCAATTATATGTATTTTTTCTACATAATAATTATGTAATAATCACTAAGCGTTGAACTTTTACATAAAACATGTAAAATCACATGGAATATTTAGGAGAAATACATTTCGTTAGGTATTTTTACCGATTGAGACGGGAATTTCACATAAATGTGTAGAGTTTTTCCCTGTTTTCGGGGATAATACATATTCATGTAAATTTACTTACGTCTTTTGTAATTTTCCTAAAAATTCCCGTAATATTACATACAATATTATGAAATTTCCCTATATTACTTTCAATTTCACATATTTTCTATAATTTCACCAATTATATGTGTTTTTTTATACATAATAATTATGTAATAATCACTAAGCGTTGAACTTTTACATAAATCATGTAAAATCACATGAAATATTTGGGAGAAATACATTTCGTTAGGTATTTTTACCGATTGAGATGGGAATTTCATAAATGTGTCGGTTTTTCCCTGTTTACGTGCATAATACATACTTATGTACATTTACTCACGTCTTTTGTATTTTTCCGAAAAATAACAGTAATATTACATAAAATATTGTTATTTTCACATTACTTCTTTAATATTCAATTCTAAATAAATAATTCATTAATTTTACTTTTTAAATATGTCTTTTTACATAATGAATGTGTAATAATAACCAAGCGATGAACTTTTACATAAAACATGAAAACTTACATGGAATGTTTGGGTGCAATACATTTTGTTATGTACCTATTTTTACTAATCGGAACAGTAATTTCACTTAAATTTCTCTTAATTTTTCCTACTTACGTGAAAAATACATTTTTATGTAAATTTACTTTTTTAAAGTGTCTTTTTACATAATGAATGTGTAATAATCACCAAGCGATGAACTTTTACATAAACCATGTAAAATCACATGAAATGGTCAGACGAAATACATTTCGTTGTGTATTTTTAACTAATCGAAAAAGTAATTTGAATTTACATAAATGTCTCGTGTTTGTCACACGGTTGGGTAGACGTTTTTAAAATCATGAAGTTTGAGTACCAACATGATGGGTCTCAGATCCATAGGTTAGCAGATATACGCATTCAAAGATTTGATCAAATAGTTGCATAGACGCTTTAAAATCACGAAGTTTGAGTACCAACATGATAGGTCTCGGATCCATAGTTTGGCAGATATACGCATTTAAAGATTTGATCACATAGTTGCATAGAAGCTTTTAAATCATGAAGTTTGAGTACCAACATGATGGGTCTCGGATCCATAGTTTGGCAGATATACGCATTTAAAGATTTGATCACATAGTTGCATAGACGCTTTAAGATCACGAAGTTTGAGTACCAACATGATAGGTCTCGGATCCATAGTTTGGCAGATATACGTATTGAAAGATTTGATCACATAGTTGCATAGAAGCTTTTAAATCATGAAGTTTGAGTACCAACATGATGGGTCTCGGATCCATGGTTTGGCAGATATACGCATTCAAAGATTTGATCACATAGTTGCATGGAAGCTTTTAAATCATGAAGTTTGAGTACCACATGATGGGTCTCGGATCCATAGTTTGGCAGATATACGCATTGAAAGATTTGATCACATAGTTGCATGGAAGCTTTAAAATCATGAAGTTTGAGTACCAACTTGATGGGTCTCGGATCCATAGTTTGACAGATATACGCATTTAAAGATTTGATCACATAGTTGCATAGAAGCTTTTAAATCATGAAGTTTGAGTACCAA
The DNA here is from genome assembly GCA_036419045.1 of Scirpophaga incertulas. Taxonomy (NCBI): domain Eukaryota; kingdom Metazoa; phylum Arthropoda; class Insecta; order Lepidoptera; family Crambidae; genus Scirpophaga; species Scirpophaga incertulas. The sequence goes on along the minus strand of JAYEAL010001051.1, from coordinate 9,112 downwards.
CATGATGGGTCTCGGATCCATAGTTTGGCAGATATACGCATTTAAAGATTTGATCACATAGTTGCATAGGCGCTTTAAGATCACGAAGTTTGAGTACCAACATGATAGGTCTCGGATCCATAGTTTGGCAGATATACGTATTGAAAGATTTGATCACATAGTTGCATAGAAGCTTTTAAATCATGAAGTTTGAGTACCAACATGATGGGTCTCGGATCCATGGTTTGGCAGATATACGCATTCAAAGATTTGATCACATAGTTCGTATAATCATGGTAACCGCAAATAATTCGGTATGTATTCCCCGCCAGTCGAGCTAAGCCACACTCATTTACTACAATTACGATTTAGCTACGATTTTATTTCGTTATATCACCCCTTATGTACTCTTTGTTGCACTATAGAAACATAAGAAAAAGAAGTACAATAAATTGAAAATGAACCAATGAATGAAATTAGACGTTACCTACTTCAATGAAAAAATTCAAACAATCGAGTTACGTGAAAGCACAAATATAAGTATTACTTTTTAACTGTCTTATGCTACCCTGAAGCGACATTAGACTTTATGTCAATGCGTCAAAGCTCAGACGGGCGATCGCACTAATAAGCCGCAAGCGAAACACAACCGAACCGTTCGGTTTAACCAATGCGATTGCCCACCTGGGGGGCAATCGCACTAACAAATCGCAGTTGAAACGAAACCAAATCGTTCCACTCAACCAATCCGAGAGCTAGAATATCACGTCATCGAACAGATGACGTGATATTGTGGCGTTCGGATTGGTTAAGCCGAACGGTTCGGTTGCGATTCGCTTGCGATTTATTAGTGCGATCGCCCCTCTGATGGCCTAGACAAAGTGCTATTCGATAATCACAATCGCTAAACAGAAAACTGAGTCTAAGTCAAATTCCATACATTTTCTGTTTAGGGATTGCGATAGTGAATGACATCTTGTCTAGGGATTCTATTTTGCATGCGTTATTCAATATTTATAGTAATTATTCTATTATTTTAAGTACCTAATTTACTACTAATCGATGATGGATATTAGTAGTCGATATCAAGCACAAGTTCGATCTTGCATGAAATACTGCTGCCATTTGTGGGGTGGGTCCAAATAACAACTAGCGGCTCTTGATTCTATAGTTAAATGTGCCAAAACTCTCATAGGTGCCACCAAGTTAACAGTAGCCGAGCTGCAGAACCTCGGAACAAGGTGGCAAGTTTATTGTATTTACTAGTAGGTACCTTAAAACTACTCACAAAGTTATAAAGTGAATTAAATTAATAGTCTAGCAAGATCAATGTAAACACAAATGAAAAATTATTTGTTTATATTTGAAACCTGGACTTTGGCCTTTTCGCATTCATTACACTACCTCTTTTTCCTATTCAGTATCGATAGTTCAGCCTGATGACGTCACTCATGATATCACACGCTTTCATTTGCACGAATATTTTCATTTCGTTCCGCGGGCTTTACCGCCTAACTCAAAAGCCCGTATCTAGTATTCATTTTTTTAAAGTCTAAATTAGTTAATCTTTGTATGTTGTTGTCTCGTTTCATCTTTCAAAAAATATCGTATGTTAGAAAGAGAAAAAACCATAAGTCAAGCTTAACTTTATTCATACGGGCCGAAGCGATTCACTCGCTATCATTTTACCAATAGCGCATATTGGTGCATTTCGGACCGCAACCTAGAACCCACCCAACCAAATTTAATAGTCACAATATATATAGGCTATTAAGTCAATATTGTGACTGTTAAATTTGGTCGGATTTGCGATCGCTCTTGACACAAAACGGAACACGGCATAAATATCAACATCAACCTATCCAAAACCGTACCGCAATAAAAAAGCTGTCATTATGACGCGTCTCGAACTAAAACCGCGCGCGGACAAAACCAAGTTTGTACTGTAGTTTTGGAACTATAGTACAAAAACGGTACAGTGTAGACCATCGTTTCTCAACCGGTAGGTCGCGACCCCAGAGGGTTCGTGTTAGTTAATAAAGGGGGTCACCGTCTGACGGTCAGTCGGTCTGTCGCAGAAAACTTCGAAACATACTCGTTCAAAAAAAACTAATTAGAGCAGAATTAAATAACGTAAGTCAAAACCATTTTTGCTTATATTTTGATTATTAGATTCCCTCCGTCATGCCCTAACTATGTGTGTTCTTGATGTAATTGAGGTATTTCTGTACATATAACTTAAAAAGCGACACAGATATTTGAAATCTTTTCATAAAACCTAATTTTCAAAAAAATTAAGTGTGTTGCGGAATATTTATTTTGAAATTTATGGTTCAATCAATCCTTAATTAAAGGTACGAAAATTCAATTTACAAACTTGAATATATATGTTTGAAAAAGCTCCAATTTCGGGAGCCGCCTCTTAACTATCAATGTATTTCGAATCACTTACGGTGATAATCATTTTCACTTGTCATGTGAGTCACAAATCTGTAAGTTGGTTCAATCAACACTAATTAAAAAAACTGCTGTCTTACAAGTCAGTTTACGGACGCATTCGCTTTCGATTCGTAATCAACATCGTTCGATATTTCGTCATTTAACAATTCGATATTTAACGACAATGTATGAAAATGATTCCACATTACGGAATCAGTCCTATATATTTCGTTCTAACAAAACGAAAGCAAATATCATTAGCGTTACTTTGGCTACAGGCGGGTCCTGACACTTTTTCGTGCATGCAGCCGGCCTTCATCGATATACAAAACGTCACGTTAAAAAAGTCACGAAAATTCAGAAATTGCTGTCTTGTTATTTATAATTTTATATATATACTAGACGTCGCTTGCTTGCCGCGGGGTGCAAGCACCCCGCGGTGGGGTGGTCCATCCCGGCTGTGTTTGACAAAAATTGTGGTCTGTCGAATATTGGTGAAAAAAGTCTTCTTTTTTGTCAAAAAGAAGTAACTTGTATACAAAATTGTCTACGTTTGAAAATACACCAAGGAAGTCATGGCGTTTGTGGTCGCGTGTGTGCCGCGAGGTGCACGCACCTCGCGGTGGAGTAGTCTATCCCACCTCTGAAAAAAAAAATTGGCGGTCGGTCGAAAATTGATAAAAAAATGTCTCCATTTGTGTCAGAAGAAAATAGAAAGTTTGTGCGGTCGTAAATACACTAAGAAGCTCACGGTGAGTCTGGTCGCTTGAGTGCCGCGAGGTGCACGCACCTCGCGGTGGTGTGGTCTATCCCACTATTGAAAAAAAAAATTGGCGGTCGATCGAGAATTGGTGAAAATCTGGCTCCATTTAAGTCGAAACAAACTGAAAAACTGCGAGCAGTTGTAAACACACTGAAAAACTCATGGAGCTGGTGGTCGCGCGAGTGCCGCGAGGTGCACGCACCTCGCGGTGGCGTTGCTCACAATGCGTTTTTTAAATAAAATCTTGTACAATCGCAAAGCGGCACATAAGCATATCGAAGTAAGTAAAAAAAAAAAAGAAATTGTCATTTTAGTATAACTCACATTTGGTTCCGTTCTACTCCTAAAATCCTTTCATTTGATACCTATATAGTGAAAAGCGCAAAAAAAAAGAAATTGTCATTTTACTATAAATCACATTTGGATCCGTTCTACTCTTAAAATCCTTTCATTTGATACCCATATAGTGAAAAGCGCAAAAAAATATCAGTCGCCATGTTGGATCGGCGGCCATATTGAAATTTTAGAAATGTCACTTATAGAGTTGTGTTCTACTCGTCAAGGCCTTTCATTTGATACCCATGAAGCCTGGGTTGGAAAACAAAAGCGGTCCGCCATTTTGAGAGCGGCGGCCACATTGAAATTTTCGCAACGTCACTCACGGTGTTGTGTTCTACTCGTCAAGACCTTTCATTTGATACCCATGAAGCATGGGTTGGAAAACAAAAGCGGTCCGTCAATTTGAGAGCGGTGGCCATTTTGAATTTTTTTAATTGTCTCTAACGCGGCTGTATTAGACTTGCAAAACCCTTTCATTTGATACCCATATTGTAGGGATTACAGTACAAAGGAAATTGGCCGTCGGTCAATAATAAAAAGTAAAAAATTGTCTCCAATTATGTCGCAAAAAACTAAAAAACTCTGTGCAGATGTAAACACACTAAGAAGCTCACTGTAAGTGTGGTCGCGTGAGTGCGCGAGGTGCGTGCACCTCGCGGTGGTGTGGTCTATCCCACTACTGAAAAAAAAAATTGGCGGTCGGTCGAAAATTTGTGAAAATTTGACTCCATTTAAGTCAAAACAAACTGAAAAACCGCGTGCAGTTGTAAACACACTGAAAAACTCATGGCGCTGGTGGTCGCGTGAGTGCCGCGAGGTGCACGCACCTCGCGGTAGCGTTGCTCACGGTGCGTTTTTCAAATAATATCTTGTACAGTTGCAAAGCGGTACAAAAAAATTTGGAGGTAAGTAAAAAAAAAAAGTTGTCATTTTACTATAAATAACATTTGGTTCCGTTCTAATCTTAAAATCCTTTCATTTATATATTTATTTATTTATCATGAACACAGTTTCTACAGCTTAAATTCATATTACAATTATCCAAAAAAAAAAAATATGTCTGTACATAAGCCAATTACAGAAACTTACTTTGCTATCTTGAGTACTATATATAAAAAAGTAGGGTAAGTGTCTAACATTTAGTACAAAAGAAAATAAATTAACAGTAATATTTGCCTTATTTTATAAACCTATATGTGTGTGTTCATGTGTATGTACGTGTGTGTGTGTGCGTATGGGTGAGTATAGAATATGTGTGTGTCTTTATAATTCACTACGGACGATCGATCCGTTCAATCTGACTACGATAACGCGAGTTTTAGCGCAGGCTTACATGGCATCTTTATTAAAGAGACAATATCGTGCACCCGGTAATAATGCGAATTCACAACATAGTTAAAAACAAAAATATATAATTTGAATAATAAAAATCGATGAATTAAATTTTAATTTTAATAATTTGATACCCAATAGCGAAAAAAAAAAAATGTCAGTCGCCATGTTGGATCGGCAGCCATATTGAAATTTTCGAAACATTACTTATGGCGTCGTGTCTACTTGTAAGGCCTTTCATTTGATACCCATATAGCGAAAATCGCAAAAAAATGTCAGTCGCCATGTTGGATCGGCGGCCATATTGAAATTTTCGAAACGTCACTCACGGTGTTGTGTTTTACTCGTCAAGACCTTTCATTTGATACCCATGAAGCCTGGGTTGGAAAACAAAAGCGGTCCGCCATTTTGAGAGCGGCGGCCATTTTGACTGTTTTTCAATGTCTCTATCGTGGCTGTATTAGACACTTGAAACCCTTTTATTTGATAACCATGAAGCATGGGTTGGAAAACAAAAGCGGTTCGCCATGTTGAGAACGGCGGCCATTTTGATTTTTTTTCAATGTCTATAACGTGGCTGTATTAGACTTGCAAAACCCTTTCATTTGATACCCATATTGTGAAAGTCTCGAAAAAATTTCAGTCGCCAAGATAGATTGGCGGCCATATTGAAATTTTCGAAATGTCACTAATGGCGTCGTGTTCTACTCGTAAAGTCCTTTCATTTGATACCCATGAAGCTTGGGTCGGAAAACAAAAGCGGTCCGCCATTTTGAGAGCGGCGGCCATTTTGAATTTTTTTCAATGTCTCTAACGTGGCTGTATTAGACACTCAAAACCCTTTCATTTGATACCCATGAAGCATGGGTTGGAAAACAAAAGCGGTCCGCCATTTTGAGAACAGCGGCCATTTTGAATTTTTTTTTTCATTGTCTCAATCAATGTCAATTGGGGAAAATTTGTCTTCACTTATGTCACATGAAACTACAAAACCGTGTACGGTTGCAAAAACACTAAGAAGCTCACGGCAAGCCTGGTCGCGTGAGTGCCGCGAGGTGCGCGCACCTCGCGGTTGTGCCGTCTGTCCCGCATTAAAAAAAAATTGGCCGTCGGTCAAAAATAGGTGTAAAATTGTCTCCACTTATGTCACATGAAACTACAAAAACGTGTACGGTTGGAATAACACTAAGAAGCTCACGTCGATTGTAGTCGCGTGAGTGCCGCGAGTTGCGCGCACCTCGCGGTGGTGTGGTCTGTCCCAATACTGAAAAAAAAAATTGGCGGTCGGTCGAAAATTGATAAAAAATTGTCTCCATTTGTGTCAAAAGAAACTACAAAACCGTGTACGATTGCAAAAACACTAAGAAGCTCACGGTGAGTGTGGTCGTTTGAGTGCCGCGAGGTGCACGCACCTCGCGGTGGAGTAATCTATCCCGCTTCTGAATAAAAAATCGGCAGTCGGTCGAAAATTAAAAAAAAAAGTCTCCATTTGTATCACAAGAAAATAAAAACCGTGTACGGTCGTAAATACACTAAGAAGCTCACGGTCAGTGTGGTCGCCTGAGTGCCGCGAGGTGCGCGCACCTCGCGGTAGTGTGGTCTATCCCACTACTAAAAAAAAAATTGGCGGTCGGTCCAAAATAGGTGAAAAATTGTCTCCATTTAAGTCAAAACAAACTGAAAAAGCGTGTGCAGTTTAAAATACACTAAGAAGCTCACGTCGATTGTAGTCGCGTGAGTGCCGCGAGGTGCGCGCACCTCGCGGTGGCGTTGCTCACAATGCGTTTTACAAATAAAATCTTGTACAGTTGCAAAGCGGCACAAAAGCATATCGAGGTAAGAAAAAAAAAAAAGTTGTCATTTTACTATAACACACATTTGGTTCCGTTCTACTCTTAAAGTGCTTTCATTTGATACCCATATTAGTGAAAATCCCAAAAAAATGTCAAACGCCATGTTGGATCGGCGGCCATATTGAAATTTTAGAAGCGTCAATTATGTCGTCGTGTTTTACTCGTCAAGGCCTTTCATTTGATACCCATGAAGCACGGGTTGGAAAACAATAGCGGTCCGCCATTTTGAGAGCGGCGGCCATTTTGAATTTTTTTCAATGTCTCTAACGTGGCTGTATTAGACTTGCAAAACCCTTTCATTTGATACCCATATTGTAGGGATTACAATACAAATGATACTTGGCCTTTTTGGACCGGCGGCCATATTGGTTTTTTTAAGGTTGCCACTAATAGGCTTCGATAGAGCTGAAAAAATCCTTTCATTCGATACCCATATCATCGTAACGGGATTGAAAACCGCGAGAATATAGCAAAAAAAAAAATATTTACCATTACAAAATGGCGGCCAGCGCCGCCGCCATTTTGAAAATGTCAAACGTCAATATTTTCCGGTGTAGTAGACTAAACTCCACATCGGTCGAGCATAACTGCAGGCGCGCAACTGTCATCGGTTCGCGTCAAAAAATTCGCAAAGTCGCCGAAACCGAAATCTGCCACAGCGCCCAGTGTTGCCATATATCTGGCCCAAAATGGTAGTAAAAATGATCAGCGAGTCCCGGTCGACCCGGCCATGTGAAAAAAAATCGAAAATCACGCGATTTACGTTCTCCCCAAAATCGGGGAAAATACCCCAAAATCGGGGTAAATTACCCCACCAATCAATTCTCCCCTCCGAGCACTACAAAAGGTCACCCGGGGTTGTCAGTCGAAAAACGCCGGCAACCCCGCGAAAACCGCGATATAATTTTTTCGAAATTGCAACTTTTTACAAAATGGCCGCCGGCGGCGCCGCCATCTTGAAATGTCAGAGTTTCGGATTTTTCCCAATATCTGCACCGTACACGGGGTGGGATGACGTTTGTCCCGCGACTCTAGCGCACCCCGATCTGGGAGATCAATTCGGGTCAAATTGGGTCTGCGAAAAGTTTCCAACCTCCGTGGAGGCCAGTGTTGCCAGTGTAGAAAAATGAAAATACCAGAAAGTCATAGAGGCCCCGCCGGCCTATAGGCCCCTGGTACGGAAAAAATCCAAAAGTCGTTATTTCGATTTTCGCCTTTCTGGCCCCCTAGGGAGAAAACTACCAAAAACGGTAGAAATTTTCTCCCACCTGGCAACACTGCTCGCCGAGCTCCACCCCCGCCCGGAACATTTCACCCCGGTCGGAGGCCGCCATCTTGGCGAAAATCCGGTCCGAAAATCGCGTCAAAATTGGCGATCCAAGATGGCCGCCGGCGCCGCCGCCATATTGTCTATTGCAGCGCGCCGCAAATTTCCCGAAAGTCGAGGACAGTCCCGACCACACGAAAAAAGAAAATCCCAGAAAAAAACAAAAACCGCGCCGGTCGACAGTCGCAAACACGGGTCGAAACGGGTTTTTCAGTCCAAGATGGCGGCGGCGCCATTTTGTTTTTTCGCAGTTTGACAGGCGCACCGCATGCCCGTCACAGTAGGGAACACCCCCACCAAACGCCGTTAAAAACGGAGGCGATTTGGAAAAGTTGACATTTCGCGCGGGCCGCTATGTTGGTTTGGCAAAAATCCCTTTATCCCATTCTATGAACTAAAAAATCTAAAAAATTCCACCCCAACATCAAAACACTCAAAACTACCTCTAAACACCCTAAAAACAACCCTGATCAGTCAGTGAGTCAGTGAGTGAGTGGTAATCGAGCTTTATATATATTACTAGACGTCGCTTGCTTGCCGCGGGGTGCAAGCACCCCGCGGTGGGGTGGTCCATCCTGACTGTTTTTTCAAAGAAAGGGTGGTCTGTCAAAGTTGGTGTGAAAATGTCGTCTTTTTTGTCACAGAAATCAAATAAAGAACAAAACTGTGTACGGTCGTAAATACACTAAAAAGCTCATGGTGAGCGTGGTCACCTGAGTGCCGCGAGGTGCGCGCACCTCGCGGTGTAGTGGTCTATCCCACTTCTGTTAAAAAAATTTGGCGGTCGGTCGAAAATTGGTAAAAATTGTCTCCATTTGTGTCAAAAGAAACTACAAAACCGTGTACGGTTGCAAAAACACTAAGAAGCTTACGGTGAGTCTGGTCGCTTGAGTGCAGTTGGTGAAAATCTGTCTCCATTTAAGTCAAAACAAACTGAAAAACAGCTTGCAGTTGTAAACTGAACTGAACTGAAAAACTCATGGCGCTGGTGCTCGCGTGAGTGCCGCGAGGTGCGCGCACCTCGCGGTGGTGTGGTCTATCCCACTACTGACAAAAATAAATTGGCGGTCTGTCGAAAAT
>JAYEAL010000106.1:0-22534 GCA_036419045.1 Scirpophaga incertulas | reverse complement strand
ATTGATTGTTATACTTCCTCTCTCTTAAATTATATATTGCGTACCCGACAGGGTCCATAACATTGGTCTAATTTTGTGTAACATCCTATGTACAACATTATGGTTTGGCAATAAACGATTGTATTGTATTGTAAAATTAAAAAATAAAATTTGAAAAAGTGTAAAGTCAACATTTTTATACAAACAATTTGTATTAATACTTAAAAGCCAATTTGAACTTTGGCAAGACAAAAAAGTGACGTTAGTTCTGTCAAACAAAGGACATCACCCATTTTGGGCTATTTTTTTTTTAGCCGGCCAACAAAAATAACTAAATTTTATCATAGGCATAATTATAATAAATATTTTGTATTATGACAGTAAAGCTCGAAACCTATTGGTTAAGATGATAATCAGTCTCAAAGTATTTATTTTATTACCTACGGCTTGCACCCGTCTTGCGTGGTGAGCTCGTGATTTCCAGGTAAAACAAGCTCGCGTTCCGCAGGGGTCGGTGTTGGGACCCCTGCTATGGAACCTCGCATACGACGCGGTCCTTCGCACCAGCCTTCCTCGCGGCGTCAGTGTCGTCTGCTACGCTGACGACACTCTCGTCGTGACGACTGGGGCCGAATTCGGGCCGGTGCTCAGGCTTGCCGAGCTTGGGGCGGCATGTGTCGTGCGGGCGATCCGCCGGCTGGGCTTAGAAATAGCGCCTCACAAAACCGAGGCGCTATGGTTCCACGGCCTTCCGAGGCGCCGGGAACCACCCAGCTGCCGGATCCGGGTGGGTGACGCGGTGGTCCCGGTGGGGCCGTACATCAAGTACCTGGGCCTCACCCTGGACCGCCGCTGGAGCTTCGAGGAGCATTTCGTGCGGTTGGTCCCCGAGCCAAAAGGGTGGCGGGCGCATTGCATTGCCTGCTGCCCAATCTCGGGGGACCGAGGGATGGAGTTCGCCGCCTGTACGAGGGGCCGTGGCCATGTATGGGGCTCCCGTGTGGTCGCAAGACTGCGCGAGGTCCCCCCGCTGCAGAGCTCTGCTACGGAGCCTGCAGCGGATAATGGCCATACGGATCGTACGAGGCTACCGTACAATCTCGTTACGAGGCGGCGACGGTTCTGGGACGCTCCCCCCATTCGACATCCTTGCCGACATGTACGCGGCGACGTATGCGTCGCGGCGTGTCGACCGGGGGAGCGGTGGGGGGCGCCCTGGAACCCGCGCACGAAGTGCCTAAGCGGGAGTGGCACCGACGGATTGTGGCGGCCTGGCGTGCGCAGCTCGAAATACGGAGCTGCGCGTGCCGTACTCCGAACCTCGAAGCTTGGCTCCACGGGAAGGAGGAGCTCACCTACCGATTGACTCAGATACTCACCGGGCACGGCTGCTTCGGTGAGTATCTGTGTCGAATAGGACGGGAGGGATTGACACATTGTCACAACTGCGCATCCGACCTCGACTCGGCCTAGCACACGCTGGCGGAGTGCCCCGCGTGGGCCTCCGTGCGCCGAGTCTTGGTCGCAGAGATCGGGCGAGATCTGTTTCCGCCGGCATTGATTGCGGCAATGCTGGCGGACGAGGGAGGTTGGAGGGCTGTGGCCTCCTCCTGTGAAGCAGTGATGCTCCAGAAGGAGGCCGCCGAGCGGGGTCGGGAGATGGCCGATCCCGCTCGAAGAAGGCGGCGCCGGGCTCGGTAGCACAGCTGCGGCGCCGCCGCGGGTCGCCGGCGGGCGCGAGGAAGTCGCGACTACTACGGCGACCCGGGATGGACCACGCCCATTCCGTGCCGGGGGGCGTCGTCGGTGGAGGAGACCGGGGGAGGCAGTAGCCTCCCTCGAGGAGGGTTCCCCTCTAGATAGGGGAGCGGAGGCTGGGGTTTCCCGGAAGGCCTTGATGTTCCCGGGGGCTCCCAACATGCCTGAGGAAGGCCATCCCTGAGGTTTTTAGTGGGTAGGCCTTCCCCTTCTGGGGAGGAGAGCCCCACATAACCGCCGGCTCGCCAACAGCCGGGGTATGCAATTTAATGCATTTTCCTCAGGGAAACAAAAAAAAAAAAAAGGTAAAACAAGCTCGTGATTTCCAGGTAAAACAAATATTAAACAGTTATTGTTAATGGTGTGCGAGCGAGAAGACGTTACAAGTACATACATTCACCTGCCGAGTTGCATGTATGAGCAAGAGACATAAAAGGTACGCGAGCGAGAAGACGTTACAAGTACATTTACCTGCCGAGTTGCAAGTGTGAGCAAGATAGGACTCTCGAAGGGCGACAGGCTATAAAACACTATTACTGTACATGTAACATTGGCCGAAGAACCATTGGCTACTGCTCACACGTCGTGTGCATTGTGTGGTACATGGGGTTTGCCAGACACGAGCCAACGATACACATTGCTGCCGAAGATTTAGAAGATATTATTGTAAGGCCAGGAGAGTTGTAAATATTTACCTGGACACCAACACCATTAACAATAATGTTTACCTGGAAATCACGAGCTCACCCCGCAAGCCGGGTGCAAGCCGTAGGTAATAAAATAAATACTTTGAGGCTGATTATCATCTCAACCAATAGGTTTCGAGCTTTACTGTCATAATACAAAATGTTTATTATAATTATGCCTATGATAAAATTTAGTTATTTTTTGTTGGCCGGCTAAAAAAAAAAATAGCCCAAATTTGTATGAAGCCTGAATATGTCCTTTATGTCTTCATATGTCATTCAAGTAGGAACAAATAAAATAAATAATAAATAAAATAAATATTTATTACTTAACATTACAGCTAGTGGTATAACAATAATTTTTGGGATCTTCTTTTAAGTAGAATATTACCTGTACCAGAAGGCCCAACTCTTCCAATAACATACATATTTAATTATTATTATTATTAATTTGAACTAGAACAAATACTAAATAGAGGGACAACACAGCAATGTCCTACAAATAGTGTTACACAAATACGTGACAAATATGCAACGAAAAAGAATATTATATAATACTAGCTGACCCAACAGACGTTGTCCTGTCAAATGTCTCAAATGTCATGTTGATTCATGTTGTTCAAATGTTTTAAATAAATAATTTACCTATATCTAGATGATTTACCTAATATCTAGATGACCGTATTGTGAATCTAAACCATCCTCAAGCCCCCTGGAATACACACAAAAATTTCATCAAAATTGGTCCAGTCGTTTAGGAGGAGTTAAGTCACATACACCGCACACAAAGAATATATATATTAGATAATAGTAGTATAAACAAAATACAATATATAAAGCGAATAATTATCATTCAGTTATATTTATATGTTATATTTATATATCATTCAGTCAAATCCGAAACCGAGACTACACAGCCCGAGAAATAAGCATTTCAGTATCATCATAATTCAAAGTTTTAAGCCAAGATGTTAGGGATTTCTTACACTCAATGTTAGATTTACCGTAAATATACAGTTTTTTATTTACAATGTTATAAAGATGGGTCACTTGATTTGCATATTGTCGTCTAGCAAACGCTGTTTCAACGTGTTTAGCAACAACAGCAATGTCTTTTCTTCTTTTAAGTAAAGTGGTAGGATTGAATACTAAGCCTGCATGAAAGGATTGGATAGAAATAAGAATGTATAATTTTCTTATAGTTAATAGATCACATAATTTATATAGTTGCTCTGTCGAAAAGCGATAAGATTTTAAAAAACATAGTTTTCAATAGAGCTCTTTGTGCTCTTTCAACTTCTAAAAACTTTGTTTTGGCTGCTCCACCCCAAATTGGAATACAGTAAGTAATAACTGATTGAACTAGAGACAAATATATTTGTTTAAGTAGATCTTTTGAAGCTATATGTCTTAATTGCTTAAATATCCAAATAAGTTTCCTTACTCGTGCAGAAACCAGCTCAATCTGATAAAACCAACCTAGATTCTGATCGAGCATGACACCCAGATACTTAGTTTTATCAACTTTTTCTATTACTGGGCATCCACCCTCACATTTTTCTAAATCAATACAAGTGTGGACGCTTAAATTAAAGTTAGCAGGTTGTGTTTTGTTTGTAAGAGAAAAACACATAAAATTTGTCTTTTGTGTGTTCAACGTAAGCAAGTTAGAGCTAAGCCAGTAAGCAACTTTGGACATAACGAATTCAACGTCTGTACGAAGTACATTCCAGTTACTACCAGTAAAAACTATGGCAGTATCATCTGCATAAGAAAACACATGGGCACCTCTGTCAGTTATATTACAAAGTTCATTTATGTAGATGAGGAATAGCGTTGGTCCCAGTACGCTTCCTTGTGGGACGCCATAACTTATATTTAAATCACTACTGGTGCAATGTCCTATTTTAACTCTTTGAGTTCGACAGGTGAGGTAGCTGGTAAGTAGTTTTAAAGGTATTCCTCTTATACCAATATATTCCAGTTTACGTATAAGAATGGGGATCGAGACGGTGTCAAAAGCTTTTTTTAAATCGAGAAAGACTGCTAGACATTTTTTACCACGATCAAGGCTATCAGTTAAGAGAGAGGTTATTTTAGATATAGCATCCTGAGTGGATTTTCCTTTGCGAAAACCAAATTGTGAATCTGACAACAATTTATATTTTCCTATGTAATTAACTAACCGGCTATTAAGTAATTTTTCCAATATTTTAGAGATAGATGGCAGCACCGATATTGGTCTGTAATTGTTTACATCCATTCGATCCCCACTCTTATACACCGGTGTAACGTGAGACTTTTTTAGTAGTTCAGGGAAAATTCCTTTACTGAAACACAAATTAGCCAAGTGAGTAATTATAGGAACTATCTCATGTTTGGCCAATTTAAGAAACTTTGTGGGAACATTGTCAAATCCAGCGGCACTGTTTGACTTGAGATCATTAAGTACATCATGAACTTCCTTTAGATCTGTATCCAGTAACACAAACGACGTTAAATTACTTACATTCGAACACAATGTTTTAGCGGGTCTAGTGTAAAGGTTGCCTCTATGCTTTCCGCCAGATTTTTGCCAATAGATGCGAAAAAGTGATTAGTTTTATTTACAGCTTCATTTACACATGAACCTGTTTCTAATAATTTCGAGCAATCAGTTTTAACTTGTTTGAAATTTGTAATATTTTTAATACAACGCCAAAGTTTTTTATTATCTTTAGTTGAATCAGATAGAAGTTTCCTTTCGTATATACGTTTAGATTTCTTTATAAGATTGTTACAGAAATTTCTATACCTTTTGTAACTTATTTGCAAGATAATATTAAATGGGTCCTCTTTTAACTTTTTTTGCATTTTATTTCTATTTTGAATACACCTTAAGAGTCCAACTGAAATCCACGGCTTTATAGTACGAGATTTTTTTGAATACGCTTTGTAATTGTGTGTTCTTGTAAAGATTCAGTTATTTTATGTGTGAGAAGTTTTATTACAAAATCAGGGTCATCTGAGTAAAGAAGTTCATTTATATTTTTATTTTTGAGAGCTAACAACGCCTGATCGAAATCCGTGAAAAGTTTTACCCTATTACATTTATTATTCAGTTTTATTTTAGATAAATTTACGAATAATGAATAGTGATCTGTTGTAGTTGTATTTAAGACAGCAACTTGTGCAGATACTTTTTTTCGTATCAATTTTCATTATCACATGGTCTAAACACCTATTTAATCTAGTTGGAAGTATGTGGCTCGATACCAGTCCATGTGTATCTAACATATCTAAGTATGTTTGTCTGTTATTTCTTTCGTGTGTGACTTCATCATGTAACGGTATGAGGTTTATGTTTAAATCACCAGTAATGATTATATTGTTATACTTTTTAATGGAATTCAAATAAAGATCTAAAGATTTGATAAATTTATCAGCATATTTATTGGAAGGGGATCTATAAATACCTAAAATAATGTTATTATTGTAGTTTATTTCTAAGCAAGATGCTTGATCAAGGATCACTTCCTTTACTGTAAATTGTATATCACTAGTGATGTAAGCAACAACTCCATCGTTTTTGTTGACATGATTATTAGTTTGAGAACTAGAGTAATTTGGTAGGTATGGTATTTGTTTATTATGATTTAACTGACTTTCAGTCAATATTATTATATCAGGATAATACTTTAACTGTGTTAAGGTGAGTTGTAGATCGTTAAAATTGTTGTATATACTTCTTATGTTTTGACAAAATATTTTCACATCATTATTTTTACAATTTATATGTTTGGAAAGGTCTTCAACATCACACGAAATAGTGTGTGCCATATTAGTACTGTCTATCGCATGCAAAGTATCTAAAGAACTATTCATAAAATAAAAAATAAGTAAGACTAATGGTGTTGAATTACAATTACAATCATGCAGTTGTCTTTCTGTATTCCAATTTTTGTTTTAAAATTGCAGATTTCAAAGTGTGTCTGTAGCATATAAAACAAGTTAGCTATTGACATAACAACAAAGGGTACGTTACTAACATATTTACGAAAATACTGTAGATAAATATTCTTAATACATATGTATAAATAGCAAATATTAGAAAAATATAATATATTAACAATAAAAATACGAACAATATAAACTTCTTTTTGATCTAGTCAGGAATCTTGCATCAGTTTTTGAACTTGTTCTTCAGAGTGAATTTTAATTATGGGCGAGTCATCCAGTCTTCGTACATATATCTTGCCAAAGGCTGTCCAACAGTATTTATACTTCTTTGATTTTACCAGGTCTCGCGATAAAAAGTACAGCCGTGAGCCTTTGGCCGTTAATTGTTCGGACACGAAAATGGGTGAATCTTCTTTAGTACGACATCCTAGATGTTTGGCACATAATTTTGTTTTTTGTTTTGTGTTAAAAAGTTTACATGACTTTAAGAGATCAGCTTTTAATAATGTTGATGTTGTTTCCACTATTATGGGAGAGTTAACTTCATTATTTTTCTTTGATTTTAGTCTGTAAATGTCTTTGATATCATTTTTTCCTATTTGACAGTTAATTGTTTTTGATAAATTAGTGACCATGTCTATGAGGTCCTCTTTAGTCTCTTTATTAAATTTAGGCACATTTTTTATTTCGAAATTAGACTTACGGGCGATAATCTGCAATTCTTCAACCTTATTCTCCAGAACCATGATATAGTCTCGGTCTCTATTTGCCTGTTTTTCCATTTGTTCAAACTTTTTCCTGAACTCCTCATTTTGGTTAGATATAAACTCAATTGATTGTTTTATATCCGAATTTTGATTAATCATGTCATTAATCATCTTTTGGATTGTTTCGAGCTTCGAATTTTGTTCTAATTTAAAATTGTCGAAAGATTGTTTCATCTCCGACATAAAAGTAACTAGGTCATCATCAACTGGCTTTTTACGCCTCTTGGTAGTATTGCGCGACGGGGCCTCGTTCTCAGTATCCGTGGCGGCGGCCGAGCTTATGTTTGTGTCGGGGTCTTTCATTTGAGATGGCGTTTGTAGACTCCGACCTGAATTGATGGTTGCCGGTGGTGTTTGTTTCTTAGTTGACATATTTGTTTGTCAATGTCGAACTTAATAAATGGCAGATATTAAGTAGCAACTGATATAATGAATATAATAGTTAAATACTTAGTTTACCACCAACTCGCTGTACTTACTACGCCTGCATACCACCAAGTTATGTGTACGTAGCACTACTTCAGAAATAGGTATACAGAGAATTTCACTCAGATACACAAAAGCAGAGCTATCAACCTATTTTCATTACAAAAAACTGCACTTTACAAATCTTTTTGACAGGACGAAGTCTGTCGGGTCCGCTAGTTTAATATAATTTATAGTTATTCGGGTCTATGTCACTTAGTATATATTTGTGCTAGTCAGAAAGAAGTTTTAAACAAAAATTACAGATAGATATTAAAATCATAATCGATTAAACTAAACAAAAATTTAAGCAGAAAATACGTGCTACTTGTTGGATTTTACATTGCGTTTTTATTGGCAGCTAAAATCAGTAAACTTATACTTATCCAATAAAATAAAATACACAAAATTAGGTATATTTATTGAAAATTTTTAATAAAGAAATAAATCAAAAGTACTTTAACTTGGCCACAAGTGAATATGTATGTCACGTGCGAGTCAATCGCTGGCATTACGAAGGCGTTGTCATCAGATCACCACTTTTGTACTTAACTAGATCACTGTTATTGGCCAATAGGATTATTGGGTCCCAACTAGGTGTAATGGATAATATCAAATCAAAATAAAATTGGGTAGTTTAAGTCTGAACGATCTTTTCTATAATATTTAATAGGAAAAGGTCTGTTGTGATTTTACTCCTTTCGTAACTATGTCCAATCTTTATGATAAACTTTTTCATTTACCTTTTAATTTTTTTATGGCAATTAGACTGTTCCATTGGCGATTATTTAGGGTTTTGTTGAATTACCACTTAATACTAATAAAATAGAAATTATAATTGCGCATGCGTACTCTATTATACATAATTTTTTTATAATTTATACTGACTCATCGGGCATTTCACATGTACTTAATTGGTAAACAATAATATTAGTACAGTCAGTCACCCTGAGGGCAGCTTCTGGCGAGCTCTCAGTGAGTTAAGATAAGCTTAGACGGCTGGCCAGAGTGAAGTCGCAAGACTAGATGCCCCAATTATGGAAGTGTCATAATGTCTGCGGCGTCTCGGCGGCGGAGTCATTCTCGAAAAACACCGTAACGGTCGAATCTGACGCCACACGGGGTCCACGAACGGCGTAACGGCCGATCTGACGCCACACGGCAACGTAATAAAAATATAAATGTTATACATTACTTTATTTTAAATAATTTCATTGCACCCAGAAAAAAATTTTGTTATTGGGAAGAAATATCTTTGTATTTTTTACGAAAACTAATTTTGGCAGTCCTCTCTTGACATAAATCTGAATCTACTTTGAAAAAATAGGCGAAACTCTGAAAGTATAAGGGATATATGGATATGTCGCAGTCATCTGGTTGAATCTGCTATTTGATTTAATTGAATGACTAGGCTGAACGTTGTTTGTACAAACGTCCTAGTCCAACTAGTTAGCGGATTTTGACCACGATCTTTTTCGGACGTTTGTATCGTACGTCATCTACTTTTCATCACCGGCAATAAACCACTTCAAACCCGGTTTCATTACGTCTAAATAAGGAACCAAAATCAGCACACGATTTATTAGATTTTTTTGACGTGACAACGTCTATTAAATTGGTACGGCGTGGAGTCATTCTCGAAAACACCGTAACGGCCGAATATGACGCCACACGGAGCCACGCACATTACTCATAATAATTAATTTATGTATAACTTCAGAAGCAGAAAATTTAAACAAACTATTAAATAAAAATATAAATGTTATACATTACTTTATTTTAAATAATTTCATTGCTCCCAGAAAAAATTACCATGTTTTTTTTTTTTTTTCTTACGGGGGAGGGTAGTGAATCCTCATAGGGGCGCGCCACCACAGTGGTCGCTATTGACAACCCCCTGGTGCTCGGACGACCTCGCACCGGATACCACCCGCAACCGGTCTACGGCGGATGGTTATGTTGGACTCCAGCAGAAGGCCAGCCTACCAACTAAACACTACCTACAGCCTTTGGTCGGGCGGAAGGCCTGGGACCCTATCGGCTTGAACTAACGCTCCCGCACTCCAGAACAGGGCGGTGCACAAAATTACCATGTAATAGACGTTGTCACGTTCAAATATCGGCAGTAGACAGAGTTCTACAGACAACCAATTTTTTCAAAACGGTAACACTTTGTATTCTTTAATACATATATAGTTAATGCATTCCTTCCAACCTTCAATTTCGAAAATAGATTAAAATAGGTATGTGGAAACAAATCAAAGAGTTATTTAATTTTTTACCATTATATTATTGACATGATTTTTTTATAGTCTTGGAAAACTAGACACAATCTTTATTTTACAAGTATTTTTTGAGGGAATTTCCAGTGAATTTGTCATAATGATAAAACGCTGTAAAGGCCTCAAGGTCCTAATAGTCGCCGTAAGAACATTATAAAAATTAATCTTCGCAAAACAGAGTGCATCCTCCGACAGGCGTATCCATCGGGAACACCTGCGAAAGATTGCCTTTAATAAAGCAACACGGGACCGCTTCATCTTAGTCCATGTCACGGCACTAGATAGAAGGCCTCGATCGCAGCCAGATAACGATACGCGGAGTCATGGCGCATTTATCATACCACACGCACCATCCTGCCCGCCTGTTTGACTTACTTGCAATGGAAACTGGATACTAATTTGTTATATTTGCTTTGCTTTAATAGGTACAGTTGAGGAATAAAGTGGTTCGTCATTATAAAGGAGATTTTTGCTTGCACCAGATCAAAAACCAACTATACCAACATGGTGTAAAAATAGTACATTATAATACAAGTGAGTAATGTTGAAAATTACGTTCTAGGCTGACATTGAGCACGAGCGCAGCGAGTGCTTAATATTCAGTCGAGAGTGTAATTTTTAACTGCTCACGAGTGTTATACGACGTTTTCAACACCATTGCGAGTAATTAATACAAACTTTATAGGTCGATAAAATTTTATTTTGAAAAACAATTTGTGAAAGTACAATTATAAAAATTATACGTTGGATTTCCACCTTCACCGCCAGTCATTTCTGAAATATTCGTTCTTATTTCATTCGTACAATCAATTTCTTGACGACATTTTTGATATAAAAATGTTAACAAAAGAAACAATGCAAATTTCTACTTGCAAAAATAGACTGAAAATTGAAAAATGGCGCGTTACTTTTTCATTAACGGCTTTGTGCGCGGAAGACTAAGGTACCGACGCTTATACAGCCAAAAAAGCAAATTATATAATTTTTACAAAATAAATATATTTCTTTTAATATTTATGTATGCCTTCTATTAAATAGAAGGCATACATAAATATTAAGTGCTAATTTTAAATATGGTTTTGATAATTGTATATATTTAAACAGTTCACTACTCGGCTATGTTACAGGTTATGAATAATAATATTTCATAGTAACTATATACTAGTTCAAAAAATATAACTTAATAACTATTATTTTTACTTAATAAGAACATACTAATCATAGTAACTTATGTTTCCTATATTTCTGTAGACATTATATAATATAATATGGACATTCTGACACAGACATACTGACAAAATTATAGTGCTCGGTAATATTAATAGCCGAGAACGCTTTAATTTTTAACTTTCGTTTACCTATTGACATCTTTCCTAATAAACGTTTACGTTTGAGAAATTTGCATAATATTACTTACTTATTAATAGATAGTGAATGGTTATGAAAAATATTTTTACGGCTTACTACTTATTAGTCATTAGATTTTAATTAATCATATTTCAATTTTTTCCCTGTCTCTCTCTCTCTTTTTTCCTTGAATAATAGAAATTCATATTTTTTTATTAAATTGTCATAGTTAACTAATTTTATGTATATATATATATTACACGATTATTTCTTCGTTACTACAAAACTTAACAGATGGTAAAAAAATTGGTTTTAAATTCAAATTTACCACTAAGAGGGCTACAAATTAGTTTTCTTGAAAAAGCGCCATCATGCAATCTAGTTAAGTACTACGTAAGTACGAGCAAAAAGTAAATTTTGAAATAGCGCTTACTTCATTATGTTTTAAATTATATTTAACTATTTTGAGTTGGCTATTGAGAGTATTAATGCTAAATAAAACGAAATTTAGGATCTAAACGGAACTTTCTACACTCCACCATCACTAACATACTTGGCAGAATATTTCAGTACTTATATAGATCATTTATATTTCTATTGAAATATCTTATTGAGAAATGTTTATTGTCTCAGTAAGCGCCATCTAACAAAGTTGTTATGCACTACGTACGAACACAGCAGCAAACCATTCAAACAAATGCTTTTATTTCAAAGAAGCTGTACGTCAAATCGTAGTTCGTTAGATCTTTCACTAGGTATCGCTACAAATAATGGTTTTAATTTAAAAATATTAAAAATGCTAAGCGATTTAAAAAAAAAATACAATGTATATTGCAATAAAGTTTACAATAATTTACAAGTAAAATAAAAACATTTCCCTGGAAGCGTCATCTATCGATAATTTAGAAAACTATGTATAAATAAATTTCGAAAGTATCTGCACTCTATATTCTTGCTTGACGGTTATTTCATAGATTTGATTTTAAAGTCTTTGCTTAGATGTCGCTAAATTACGTTTAAGTATATGTACTAAGTTTATAAATTACAGAAGTTTAAAAATTACCTTGCCTAATACTATTATTAGGATATGATATCATGGCTATGAATTATTCTTACCTATTCGTATTTCACATGAATTTTATGTAAGGTGAACATATGTTTACCTATATAATATGAAAATGTTTTCAGCAATTTAATTTAGAATGATATACAGAAATTCTAGAGCCGCTCAAGTATCAATAAACACTTCGTTGCGATCATAACAGCAACAATCTGCAGTTAGATAGGGAAGAACAGTAACTGAGCAAAATAAACTTGTGGCGATAGGAAAAAAGTTAGGTACGAAGTTTACACATCCTACCAACCTAAATAACCTAATACGCTCACGATAAAGCCTTATCCATCAAAACACCTAAAGGAGATAATTTTTTTAAGCCCACTAAAAAACGGCAACGTTTATTGATATTACTGAACTCTAAAATATCAATTTATTATTAAAAGCAATTGCACGATATTATGAGTAAAAATGAAACGGGAATAATAAAATCAATTAATTAAACTTAGTAATGACTTTTGACATTTGAGGTAAAGGAACTAACGTTTTTTAAATCAACATGAAAGATGATTTAATATTTATACAAATAAAATATAAATGTAATAATAGATAAAGGATAGTGTATTATTTCTTTTTTATTTTATTTAAAAGTATTGAACTCTCCATAATTATTTTAATACTATTTTAGATTATTTTAACTATTAGTTCGTCAGTCCAGTATCGTCGTGAAACGGAACGCGTCATCATTTTTGACAGCGATAGTGACACTGACATCCAATTGACGGCGGTTTGTTTTCAACCGAATTCTATGTTTACGTTTCCAACGGCTTGACTTCGTTTTCTTTCCCGTATCCAGTATTTAGAATGCAAAAAAATAATACGATTTCGGGCGTTTGGTAGTGGCCAAAGAAGATTGTATTTTACAAGAATAAAAAAGTGTTTATTTACGTAATTTATATAAAAAGCAATTTGAATACAAATCAAAATAAAGCTACTAACTACTAAGATTTTTTAGGTTATTTAATCTTCATGTTTTAATTGATTTCTCAATATTCCCGTTAGATAAAAACAAGCTAATGTTCCTTATAATATCTAGGGTTAATAAGAAATTATTTAACGTATGTCTCATTAATAAACGTTACATTTTGTAGTGGGCCTATTCTCCATACAAGAAAAAATTATCTCCTTTATATAGTAAGATCGACATATTTCAATAAGGAGAGAAAAAATTTAATTAATCGGAATGTCTTGCTTGCCTTGCCTTCTTCAAAAGAGTCAGGTCGTATTTGGTATTAATAACCTCACAACTTTTACCGACGTATGTTAAAAAATATTATTCTGTAAAACATTAAATATGAAGAATGCTAAAAGCAAAGTCTGTTAGAACAAGAATTTTCGGTGCAGAGACACGTACTTAACGTGTCTAGTATTTACGACCCAATTAGCCTTCTCCGCGCTAATAATCCGGGTTCCATCCGGAACATCCCTGTCCACAGCAAGTATCTCACATTATCGAGTATGCGCTAAGAGTTTTCTACACTTGTCATTGTAAAACAGTAGTTTATTCGACGTCATTAATGTTTTGCACAAGCGAGCCTATACAGAAGTTTATACAGTAGTGCAAACTCTGCCATAAATATTTAAATAATTTCAGATCTTTCAATATTATATTCGATGTTCAAATATTTTGAAATTCGTATTTAACTAAACTACTAGATTCTTTTTTTCTATAAAGTTTTAATGTATAACATACCAATTTTGGTAAATTTTTTTATGAAACCCGGGAAGGTAATAGAATATTTGTTACTAGAGCTTCTTCTAGAACTTCTTATGGTAAATGGTAAAGTCCCCACTAATATTATAAGCGGGAATGTTTGTATGGACGGTGTTTGATGTTTGTTACTCTTTCACGTAAAAACTGCTGAATGGATTTTAATAAAACTTTACAATAATATAGGTAGTATAAGAAGATCCACCCTATTATTAAGAGAATGACGTAACCTTTTACAAAACACTAGATGCTTAAGGTTCTGAATTAATTTATGCAAAAGAAGCTCAACTAATATTTAATAGAAAGCTATAGAGGGTAATTTGAAAAACATATTGTGCTCATTCGTCGACTAGTAAGAAGAAGTGAAGTCGCCACGAAGCCTCGAGAGCGTTCGGATAAAATCGGCTGCTGTCGAACGCACGAACGCTACATAGCACACGTAGCGCCATCTGTTTTTCGTCAGCGATAACACGCAAAAACTTATACCCTCCGTAGACATATTTTTGACGTGAAACGTCTTTAAAATCGCGCCGAAACATACGGGTACCAGGTTTAAAAAGTGGACCGTAACGAAAAGGTCTATATCATCGTACCTTAATAATTAAAAAACTATTAGTCTTAGAAACAAAAATTTGATGTGTATATTTCACTTATATAGTCAGCTCGCTGTTGTGACTTTGAGTTTTTTATTAAAATACTTAAAACACCGTCAATTTTGTTTTTTTTAAATTCAATCTTTTACTTTAAAAGCGATTCCCTAACATAGACGTTTTTTTTTCATATCTTCTACAATAGCTTATACATCAGAGATATACTCACCATGCTAATATAAGCCATTCGAAATACTAATACACCAGCTGATATAACGTAATATTTAAAAAATTGTTTTTTTAATGACAACACTGAATTCGAGTGATTCAAAAGTCTATAAAATTGTAAGCAATTGAAAGCTCCAGTAGGCGTATTTTTGAATCATTAGGCGTGAATTTGGAATTCGAATACGAATACAAATCGTCCGCGAAATTATTTGCTACTGCTTACAATTTTATTGATTTTCAATCACGAATTAAATTGAATGTTGTTAAGTTAGTTAAAAACAAATTCTTAATAAGATTCCGTTTCACGCAGAAAAATTAAAAATTAAAATATATGTACTCAAACAGTATTAACTTATTATTATGTACCTATTTACAAACTTTACATTAACCAGAGTAAATTTATCACTATCAATGTCACTTCAGCGTTGGATATTCTATTAGTAGAAATAAAAAACGAGTGGGTTGAACCACTCGTTGCACAACGCACGAAATCACAGTTCAGAAATAGTGAATTCGATAATTCGTATACGAATCTCACGATTTCGAATGCGAATTGGTTTTCTATTGTTTCAAACATTCGTCTCCTGAGCGGTCCGGCCGCGTGAACTACCAACTAAATTCAGCCTTAGCCTTGGCGATAAGGGTCCTACGGCTTGTATGGAGGATGATTTATCGCACCCTCAGGAGAGGGTACGGGTACCTATCGTTTAGTTATAATCAGCATTCACCGCCTTAATTCCCACTTTTAGGCTCTTTTTGGTCGGATCATTGAAGTGTACCTACTGAGTGAAGGATAATACACAGCCAAAAGGTTTAGTCGTCAACACAATTTGTTTATGATGGGAGGTCGAATTCCGTCTGTGTCGAATATTTTGTGAGCGTTTTGTCTTGTTTTTTTTTTTTGATATCATGGATTTGAGCGCATTTGACTTTAATGTCGCTTGACCAAGAGTGAAGATGTCGCCTAACGTGGAAAAAAGAGCTTTGGCAGATGGACAGAAGTCAAACGAAATTATCCTATAAAGTTTGTATTGGTACGAAGTACAGAACGGAACAGTTCATGTATGTTATCGAAAACGATCAAGTGAGACTAGACTAAGGGGCCCCGAATGCTATTTTGTACTGTCCCAAACGGTAGGTAAAGATATTTTAGTAGTTATGAGCTAGGAACAAAATGTGATTCAGGGGGATTTTTATTTGTGTAAACTATGACTACAGAGATATATAAAAAAAATGTTATCATTAGTTTTGCAACGTGAATTAAAAAATGTTACATCCAGCTACAGATAAGTCTGGATGCCAAAAAAATTATATAATTTTTGTAAAAACGTAATTTCCACTGCGACAAGTAAAGTACATTTTTAAGATATAAGTATAGGTACTTCACTTATATATTATGTAGTAGAGAACAAAATGAACAAGAATTTAAATATACAGTACAGCTTTTCCCCTCTTTTATTAATTTTTCCTTCAGTAAACACTGGTAGCAAAGTGTTCTCCAGAGATTTGAGTGGCCGCTGAACGAAATGAGCAGACCACTTAGACGCTAACAAACCTCTTCAGCAGAGCCACTGAAAGATAGCGTTCCTCATAATTTAAGTTATATTTTCTATCTCAACATTTCTTAGATGAGTTTCTGAAGTTAAGCATGGCTATTTATTTGTATTGCTGCTGAGAATATAGAAATTATATGAATGTTGAGATATTTAAAATTATTTATGAAAATTCGACTCCAATTTTTAAACATTATACAGTAATATTATAGATTTGATAGATTATTGTTTTGTTTCATTAAATGTGATGTGGCCATTTAGTGTGCGTCCGTTGCTATAGAAATTCACCTACTATGTTGTATTAACTCTGGTCGGCTTTTAATAGACTCGGCTATTCATTGTGGTGGTCCTTGTCGGTTAGGTATCACCTCAAAGGGTCTTCAGGAGATATCTAACCAATAGTATAAGGTGCGAGGACCTTTCACAATATTTTTTGACGAAAGTAATTTGTTTTTCATAAACAATACATAAAAAAATTCTCTCCTTCAATAGTGAACAATTTTCTGACATCATTTGTTTTGATATACTGACAAACATCATAGTTGGTCTAACATGCATGCCTGGTGAGTATTCTACCAATAGAAAAAAAAAACTAGGTTGATTAGCCTTGGCGAAGTTATCTTACAAAGAATAAAAAGTAAATTTTCAAAAACAATTATATTTTAGAAATTTACCCTTACAAATCTCATTATTTATAATGAGACTAGCAACGCTAAAAAAATGTGTTAGGTAGTTAAATGATAATTTTTAATTATTAGATACGTAATAACACAGTCCTAAGCAAAGGGATAATGTAAATTTATTTTCTCCATAGCGACTTAAATATTACCTGTTACAGGTAGTTAGTTTGATAAACATTTTAACACTTCGTTTTAATAAATTAATATATGTTTTTATGAGACTGATTAATATATGCTTTTATAATTACGGTGTTTTAATAATTACAATGAAACATAAAAAATGCTCGTTTAGTTAAAACTTATATCTGATTCATTTATTAGATATATTCTAAAATTCATTTAAAATATATTCTAAATATTCGTTGTTAAAAATTAATATTTGGTCAATGACCCTATTCAATAAAAACAAAATAAGGAACTACTACGAAAAAGGTTATAAATCAAGTCGGCCATGACGTTACTGGATGCACCAGCGCAGCGCCATAAAAAAAGAAACATTCAAATTGAGAATTACGCTGTCATAGATGGCAAGAGAATAATACAACGTGGAAATAAACGTTGTTTGGTCAAATAAATAATTGAATATTGGAAAAATAAATGATGTTCTCGGACGAGGAAATAAAAGAAACACCAGAAAACAGTTTCATGCGACCGGGGGACGAGATAATAAGGTTCCACGATCTTCGATTATTTTTCATTTTAAGAGACAACGGAAACAATATTTTTCTGAACCACGTTGAATTTCACTTATTTTTTTTACGTACGTGTTTTATTTATAAGTGAATTTTAATCGAAGTAATTTGTTTTGTTACAGTATTCGCGAAGTTTGTCTTGCTGACAGATTTGTCAAAAAGAATTTGAGGAACCGGGAACCTATTCTTATAAGTTCTAGCCAAGATGACGTAAGACTTTTTCCATATATTTCAATTTTGTATATTTTTCCAAAAGACTTTTTGCTTCGATAAATCTTTATAAATAAAAATTGTTTAAAATAGGTACGCAATTGACTTCCCTAATTTTGACCCATAAATTATAATTATAATTTTATGTAAACCACTTTGTATTATATATGTAACTATATAATTTTATGTAACTACTTTTAAAGAAATTTTATTAAAATGTAAAGATGCCACATTAATAATAACCAATAATATGCCATATAACAAGTTATACAATGAGTCTTAAAATATAAAATTATTTAAATTTGTAGTTTTTTTTATCAGCTGGATGTTACACGTTCGATGTTTCGGGATATATTTCCCGATAATTTGGAGCAGCAAGCGCGGTTTGCATGGACTGAAGAAGACGGCAATATCGCTTCTCTCGTATCCGATTCTGGTTTCGGCACTGAAAATCAAACCAACTTCGACAAAGATTTTGATGTTGAAATAAAAAGAGATCTAACGGTAATTTAATTTCTATTAACGAGTAAGTACTTATTCCACAGACAAACTAATACAGTATGAATGCTGAAAGAAAGGAAATAAAACAATATTATCAATAAGTGTGATAAAAAGTTTTCAATAAGGTACCGTATAAGTATCTGAAAATTTCGGCATTTTGAAAATAGCTTCATCATTTTCTTGATAGTAAACCTAGTATGTATTACTTTTCAGAATGAGTTCATTATTAACGATTCTATTTAATAGTGTAAAAATACAGGAATTTGTAATTGTCTCAATCAATATGTTCGATTCTTGGCCAAAAATACTGATTTATCAAAAATTCGGATCATACAGATTTAGTTTAAAGTCGGGCTCGAGACTCCTTCGAATAATTTTCGCCGTTCCTCATAGTTTCGGATTTCACCATCCACGCCCAGTTAAAAATTAATCTGCGTATATAGTATTTAAATTACTAACAGTACTTATGTAATAGCAAAATATTGTAATTATAATTTTCATTGTCTGATAAAAACCATCGTCATTTTCAATTTTTATTACAGCAGGAGGCAGATACATCGAGTGTCGTTTTCGAGTCGACGAGTAGAAATGGAGTTACATTCTGTACTAAGTCTGTCACGGAGTCGCAGCTGGTTTCGTCGACATCCAACGGTAAATAGTGTACAATTTTTACTTTATAACTTTGCAAAATTATAATTCAGTATAAGACTCGGACGAATTGTTATTATTACAAAAAAAAACAAACACACATTATTGTTTTTATTGCATAATTTTAGTAATTTTGACCTCAATTATTCCAAATCAAATATAAACGTCAAAACACGACCACAGATTCCATAAGTTTATTCAACTCCATGTTTTGGATATTATAACATTTTACCATCAAGCACTCTCCTAATGAACACTTTCCATGTAGTCGGATACGAAAATTTTGCATTACTACAAGATCCGCGTGGAGTGCCACCAGTCCACGCCATGTTGCTCGCAAGGGCAATTCAATATAAAATATGAGATTGTGGTTTACAATAAAGTTGTAACAATAAGCAAGTAAAGTATCAATAATGTACACTCGCACAGAAAAATAAAACAGGAAGTACAGATATTTTTTTCTGTAAAGTGACTTCATTTCATTTGTGAAGTGGATAAATGTTATCCATATTCTTATGCACATCAGTTTGAGAATTACTAAGAATTACGAGAGTTGCGAATTGACTGCAGGCGCTTGTCGTCTAGCTTACACATCGTTAGGTGCTCGACTGATGGTTATTGTAGAGCATAAAGTTTCTCGAATGACCGAATACCAAGACATGCAATGTTGGTGTTGTTACCTAGAAGCCACAAGATAATAATGAGAGGTTAATAAATGCGCCAAGCGCAAGCCTATCTGCACCATTTGAAGACTTAGAGCCTACGATTACTAGTTGCTAACGTCATCGTAATTTCGCTGTATTAGCGGAAGCAAATTCTGGTTAAGTGGTTATCCTATCTAATATTCGTTTGAGAACTAACTCATTTGTAGCTTTTCTAACAAAATACAGTTCTTTGGGTACAAGCTTACCAAGTTGATCCACTTGTACAATGCGTCAGACCTTACATGTTGACCTTTAGACAGTTCTTATGTCGCTCGTATTAGCTGCGGTTTTCGTAGTCCAACAACCTGACGTATTGCTGATTATACATCATACTAAACAGGCGAAGACAGACCCAAAGGTCCGTTCAAGGTGGACAAGTCGGACCCTCGTTCGAGATTGCACTTTGTGAAATACGTCAAGAGGCATGGACGGACTATCAAACTATGGGAATGTGGGATTTGTAAGTAAATTTGCATTAACTTGATAAGATATTAATACATAGTTTGCTTTGTAAACCATTGTATAATGAAGGGTCAGTGGCGTTATGGTTTCGGTACTGTCCCCTATTTGTGCAACTCTGTTGCTATCAAATTTGATTGAAACTGACAGATTGAGATTCCATGTGATAATTATCTTCATAAATTATATAACTGCAATAAAAAGTAACACTATAACTGCACTATTAGTTTCAATCAAATCTGATAGCAACCGTTACATAATCATGAGGCTTCGAATCGAGAGGCCCCAGTTTGGTCCTGGGTAGCTCCTGCTACCTCTGTATTATTCGATTTTCGAAATATATATACACATATAGCAACACGTCAAGCATAATATTTTAAGTACTCTATTGTAGCAGGTGTTATTTTGCGGAAGTCCATTGTATTACAAAGGATATTGTTTTTTGCTGATTCCGCGCAGTTCATGATGACTTGTCCAACAAGCAGACAAGGTCGACACGTGTTTCGTCTCTCAGCGAGACATCTTCAGGATTTGTTGCCCGCTCGATGACTCACCAGCGGCTGGCTTGCGGCGCCTTGCACGCTTGTATTTATAGGCCGAGGGGCTTGGCCCCTCCTCTCGGTAGGAGGGGCTACCGACCATTGGGCAACTGTTTGTATAATAGGCGAATGTGTAAGATTTGTTTGTTCGTTCAGCAATGTAATATTAGGTATATTTTTATGTTTGTAGATTTCCAATTGTTCCCGAATATTCATAATATGTCCTTTTTCACAAGTATGAAGCACTTTATAAGTATGGTTGTCTACTAGGTGGTGATCTGTATCCAACAGGTGTTTAGCGAAATGAGATCGCTCCGGATGTTTATTTTTATAGGCTGCCGTATGTTCTTTGTATCTTGTTTCAAAATTTCTACCCGTTTGTCCTACGTAAACTCCGTTGCATTCTTCGCACGTTAGTTTGTAAATGCCAGATTTTTTTGTTAAATTATACTTTTCTTTTGCGTTGAATATGCGACGGATGTTGTTATCGGTTTTAAAGGCTACCTGAATATTATTTTTATGTAAAATATTAACAACTTTATCTGTGACTTTACCATAATACGTTACACTAGCTGTACATTTGAATGGTTCAGTATTACATGAAGCGGAGTATAATTGTTTCCGTATTAAGGAATTTTGTTTTTTATTAATTAATTTGTCAATCAATTTTGTAGTGTAACCATTAGAAATTGCAATGTGGTAGATTGTTTCTAATTCTTTTTTATAACTGTCTTTGTCTAATGGGATTTCGAGTAATCTATGGACGTAACATTTGAATGCAGCTAATTTGTGTTGCCAAGGGTGACATGATGAAATTGGGATTGCAACATCAGTCTGAGAAGGTTTTCTATAAATTTGAAATCGATGTCTTCCTTGGATTCTTGAAATAGTTAAATCTAGAAAATTGATGCTGCCATTACTTTCGCTCTCTAGTTTAAATTTAATTTTATGGTGTAAGTTATTGATTTTATTTAAAAAATTATGCAATTCCTGATCTGAGCCTTTCCAACAGATAAGAACATCATCAACATATCTGTAGTAATATAGTAAATTTGGATCTCCGATGACATGTCTATTTTCAAAGTCGTCCATAAAGATATCAGCCATTAATGGGCTTAATGGAGACCCCATAGCAAGTCCTTCTTTTTGTTTGTAAAATTTGTTATTAAATTTAAAGTAATTTTGATTCATACATAGGTTAGTTAATTTAAGTAAATCGTCTAGCTCAGTGGGATTTATGTGTTGATTATTTAATGAGTCCTTTAATATATTCATACACTCTTTATAAGGTACATTTGTGAACAGGCTTTCAACGTCTAGTGAGAATAGTCTGGCGTTGTTGGGAACCTCGAGATCTCGAATGTGTTCAATGAGTTGAAGACTATTTTTTAAGCTGTATTGTAGTTGAAAACAGGCCTTTTGTTTAATGATATGGTTTAGTTTTTTAGCTAATTTGTAACAAGGTGCATTCACGTATGAAACCACAGGTCTGATAGGAACATCATCTTTGTGGATTTTAGGTAGACCGTATAATACTGGAGCCTGGGGGTTCATAGGAATTAAATCAGATCTATGTGGTGAATTATTTGCTAATAAATACGTAGAACTTTTTATGGCTTGTTTTAGTTCAGCTACGCATTTTTTGGTTGGATCGTAATTAAGTTGTTGAAAATCGTCTGATT